>DF241143.1:15278-85915 GCA_000507305.1 Breviolum minutum Mf 1.05b.01
GGGGGGGAACCAGGGGGGGCTGGATCATACATGCTTCCATTTACAGATGTCAGTTTGCCCTGCGGACACGGTTGATGTTTTCCGTATAAGCTGAGAGGTGGTTGGTGCCAAAAAGCTCCACATCACTCCATGATAAAGGGTGCTTATTGAAGCTACCAACAGCTCGCATCACTTTCCTGACTGTTTATCTTTCATTCATCTGTTGAGAATCCATTCAGTCTAACTAACAGCTGCAAACCCCCCCCAAAAAAATGCTGGAGCTTTCTCCCTATAGATCTATGTTTCCTGACTTTTTTTTGGAACGCCACTTCAATCTCCCGGGTTTTTGTGTGCGGCCATTTTTCCAGGGGCCGGAAATTTCCACCCTTGAAATGAATCGCCATGGCATCCTCCCAAGTTGATCACCATGGATCCCCCCTTGAAGTTCAGGCGCTTTCACCCCTGGCTTTTCTCCATCGAATTTTACCGCAACAAATGTTAAAACCTCATGGGTGAAAAGTAATACTTTCCTAGGCAGCCCCTCCAATGGTGCCCCCAGGTCGATTTTTGATGGTTAAGGGGGGATAAATTCTACACCCTTAGAAGATTCAGGTCAATAAATATTAGCAAATACTGAAAACAATGTCTCGTCTTACTCGACTTGCAACCACACCAAATCCAACCGGCTTTTTTTGTCGCTAGATTGAGATTCAGCAATTCCCTCACCCCTTCCCCAAAAAGATTCACAGACTTCACAACTAAACCAACCCCAAATCAACAAATCTTCCAATCCTATTGTTGATGGAAGAAATCCTGCACCAGTTGATATGGTAAATATCCCATCATTTACAGGGTTTGATACATCCCAGGTGGTGCATGATTTCTTCCATCAACAGTACCAACCGAGGCCTCTGTTTTGTTGAACCCAAAAATCAAACCCCCACCACCTTACGAAGGTGGTGAAACTGCATCACCCCCGAAAAAAATCCTCCATTTTTTTAATGCCTTCTTAAATCTATTTTTCGGCCTTAGCTAGCTTGTCATCTTGCCAATGAATGATGAAGCTACATATTTTGCTACTAAACTGAGGAGCTAAACTCAGAATCCCAGATTTGCTCAAAATCACAGGGTGGGATCGATCCAACTTGAGGATCGATCCGGCATGTTTTCAAAAAAACAACCCCTTGAGGCCTTGAAAGGAAATCAATAAAATGGATTCTTGGTTGACTATTGGTTGATTAAACCCTAAGGTCAAATTGGATCATTTCTCCACAACCAAGGGGTGTTTGTAAGAAAAAATAGGGAAGATACCACGAACCAACCAACAATTGCATTGACTGTGATCCAAGGCACGAAGAAGATGTCGAAACTGGGAGATCCAACACACCGCTTTAAGCAGCTTTCATCCAGGCCACTGGAACGCATACTACGTCGATCCAGCCTTGGGTGCGTGAGTGTTGGGTGGGTTGGGTTTCCAAGGGGTTTCGGGGATGCTTGGAGGACTTGGGGGAGGTGTCAAGTCCCGCTTGAGATATGTTGGGTTTTTTTTTGGGGGAGAAACAAAAAACATGTTGGTTGCGAGTTGACCAGAATCGCCATTTTCCCTACTAAATTGACGAGCGAACGAGAAGTTGCTTGGGGGTTTGCGCACCAGCCAGAAAAAATATCCCAATAGTTGTTGCCCGCGATTTTTTGAGTGAAAATTTTAGGGATGGTGACCCGGCTGATCCAGTGATCAGCCTACGATTTGTGATTTCAGCTGTTTAACTGATTTTTGTTGGATGCGTTTTTTTTGTGCCACAAGTTGTCAAATAGATATAGATTGGGCATATTGGGGTATAAACCCTGGTTGGCAGTGGGAAAGAATAGGTATCACTTTACTAAGGGACCTTCATTAACCTTCATTATCCACTATCACCATCAACCATTACCACTTGGGTGTTCGAAACCCGTCAGACTTTTGAAGTTTACTAAGGCCTTGCCTATGAAGTGGTGCAGGATTGTACAAGGTGGGCCTCATCATTAGTTATATATTAAATGGAGTAAAATGGGGCCCCTAACTAACCCCAGTTACCCATTTGCAAGGCCATTTACAAGGGTTATAACTACATTTACTGTAGTGGGTACGTCGTCCTAAAGGTTGCAACCTTCTGCTCTTGTGATGACCATCGGCAAAAAGAACTGAGGGGCCCCCAAACAGAAAGGAAGTGAATAAACCCAACACAAACAACTGCAAAATCCTTGAAACCAATCAAACTTCAAAAACAAAAGCATCTAAACCGATCCTTAGCAACAAAAGTCCAGAGAGACACTTTCTTGTGGAAGGCGAACCTGTATCAACAACTAAACCAACGAGTCCAAATCGGTTTTTGTTGTTGGCCCACCACTTTTTTTCATCCACCCAAGTTTCCCAAGCATTTTACGTGCTTGATCTGCATCAACACTTGCAGCTCCTTCTTTCAAGGACAAGTCGAACTGTGTGAAGGTGCCTAAAAAAGTCAGCCGGTCAGAAAGGTCCGTTGATGAACAATTCTATATAAATAGTTGTTCCTAAACCCTCCAATGGTATCAAATTTCAGCCCCCAGGTCTATTTTTGGTGGTTAAGGGTGAATAAATTTTACACCCTTCGAGGATTCAGGTTTGATTCTTTGGGCATTTTTCCCGTAGGGGACCATTCGAGAGCGGGACCGTGTTTTTTTTTGGCAAAGGTGCCCATGAATCTCCAAATATATTTCTCCTCAAAGTCTCTCTGGGCACATGTCGGTAGCAAAACGTGAGGTTTCTTGTTAAAAAAAGTCGAGCACGTTTTACTAGATCACGTGTGGAAAAAAACAACCAACCAACAACCAACCTGTTGTTTAAAAAAGGCCTACATTTCTGAGTTTGTTTTGGGATTCCCCTGTCTCGATTTGCTGGTCAAGTGATCTGAGTTCGACAAGGATTTTTTATCGCTGGTCGCCAACAATCCTGCACCACTTGGCAGGGTGCACACCTAATACGTTACCTAAAAAAGGCATCATCTTCACAGGAATTCTTGTCCATCAATACTGGATCTTAGAAGTTGTTGACGGTGTTTGTGCAAAAAAACTGATGGGTAACTACCCTCTGGTAGACTAACATGGCAATGGAAAATGGGCCATTTGTCAGATGTATGTCCTATTAAAAATGGTGATATTTCGTTGCCATGTTAGTTTACCGGAGCGTATATCTGCCCACATGGAAAAATCGTTCACCGGACCACCCATTTCCCTTCGAGGCGTTCAGCTGGCGAGACTTCGATCTACGGAAATCCCCAGGGCCCCTAATTAACCACCAGGATGACATGAAGACATTTTTTGTAGGCAACCGGGGATTCCCGAAGTAAACACCTTACTGAGTGGAGGGATAGATACATGCCATGACTTCTGTCACAGGCCTGGGCTTTTGCAAAAAAAATCCTTTTCTGCTGTTGCATTCTCACCCCACAGGACGGCAGCTGGCTCTCTTTTTATCTATTTTCTTTGGAGCGTCAACTGAATTTCTTTCATAGGTTGCCACCGATGCATAGGCCAGGCATAGGAAAACCAAAATGGCTTTCAATCATTCTGCCCACCCCACCCTGGTGAGGGCGGACGAGATTCAAGACCAGCAGTGCTAAGGTGAGAAGTTCGGTTTTTGATTGGCTCTGAGGATTCTGGTTTTGTTGTTGTTGGTGGACAGGTACTTGGCCAACTGGAGGCGGTTGCACATTAGGGTGTGCAAAAGGAGGAAGCACTTCCGGCTGCCCGCTCCCCCAAGATGGTCCACCCATCCATGACTCAAGCAATGAAACCAGGCTATCTTCGATCTCCGACACCGCAAAGAAGGCATGAAGAAGAACTTGCCTCAATTCAAACCAGAATTCTTGCAGAAGCCGAGAAAAGACAGCCACCATGGCTCGGATAACCAATTTCACCACAGCAGTACATATTGCTGCCACTGCCTTGGGAAAAAGAATCACCACGACCACCATCACCATAGTCACCCACCATGTTTTCAAAACGATCCTCTGATCCACTTCCCAAACTGCATGCTAAGGGTTGTGAGGACCACGAACAGGCAAAACTTCCGTAACAGGAGGCTGACCAGCATCCTGGGAAATTTTTGCTGCCCTCATAGTATGGAGTGCATTCAGTAGCCGAGCAAAAGCTGCAGTGATCTTGCGTGAAGCGTTTCCACCTCTCCACCGTGAAGCCCTCTCCCGAGCTTCAGGGTCAGCAAGAATCTCATCAGCTGTCATTCCATCTGCCACTGTCCCTGCCTGAATTTTGCTTGCCGCCTGATTGACAGCATCCACCAATATCCCTGCAGGTCGAGGTAGTGGTTGGTCCACCCAATCTACAACTCCACCCGAGGCATGACTTTGCTTGGGTACACTGACTTCCACACCTTCTCCGCATCCACTTTGCTCTCCACCCGGCGAAGTCGAGGCTCCTGATCCGTAGAACCTTCGGCCGGCAAGCCGACTTTCTATGCGCCGCCATGTCTCTGGATTGGGCCCTTCTACAAAGCCCTCAATGGATGGATCGGCCGGGTTCTTTGAAATGATGTAGCACCGCCAGTCACGTTTGTAGGCAATGTCCGACCCACAAGGCTCCTTAGAACCCACCTCCTGCTTCACCACACTGCTCTCTTGGTTCACCTCTGCCTTTGAAGAAAAACTTGCTTTGCCAGATTTTTCAGGGTGAGCTACAACTTGGGATCCTGTGGGCTGAGTTTCTCCGACAACTTCCCACTCCCTATTCTCCTCAATCTCTCGCAGTGCTGCTGCAAGTTCACTCACTGCCCGATTGAGACGATCTGACATCGCCGTACTCAAAGGCAAAAATTTTGAACACTGAGTTTCGGCGGTGAGGCCAAAACACTGGCATGCTTGTGTGCCTCTACGATCTTCTCCTTTGCCTCCATTTTAATGCTTTCCATAACATGTACTGACATAGCTGCATGTAAATAATGCTTCAAAGTTTCTGCTGATGCCCACCTACCATGGTACTGTAACTGTCCCAAATTTTTATGTTGTCTGAAATGGAATGTTGCACCCCCACATCGCAAGCTCCCCAATGTAAACCCAGCAGACTCTACACATAAATCATCGGGGATTCCAAATATATCGACTCATAGGAAATAAAGGTTTCTGTTTTGACATGCCAGAAATCCACCAAGAAAGCCACTGTACCAATGCAACATCATCACACAGTACAAATTGGTTCTTCCAAAAGTGGATATATCTGGAAAAGTGAGGTCACCAACACGAAGATTCAAAGCTTCCCCGGGGCGTAACAAACACGAAAAAGAAAGCCATGTTGCCAGAGCACAACGAATCCAGATCTTCCTTTCTGAACCCTGTTCTTGTGCACTGTTGTTCAACATCATCACTAATAAACATTCCAAAAGGTATCGGGTGATAGGGACCCTAGTTTTTCTGGGGATCAAAGCCTTCCATCCCTTCACAGCCAGCCACGAGCCCTTCAAAAGACCACCATGAATACGAAACTTCCGTTGAATTGATAACAAGCCAAGCACAACCCTTTGTAATTGTTCACCCCTTTCAAAAGCCCTCTGCACCGTCTTCTCCAACATGCGATCCAACTCTCTCACATTTCTGCATTTACTCACGATCCATCCAGCTCCTCCTGCCAATCCTAGCAACCAGTTGCCGGAATCACGCAAGCTCTGCAGATAGGCCGGTGAAAGGCCCTGTGAACGAAGTTTAGGCATGTGTCCAAGTGGCGCAGGCCTTTGCAAGGAGCTCGCAAAATTCCCAGGGGTAGGCACTGGCTGCTTTAGCCCGCTTGCCCCTCAAAGGTGCTCCGTGAACATGCGAACCATCACACACACGAATAATGCTGGATAACCACGGCATGGTAGTCAACAGCCTAGTTGGTTTCTTATTGGGGGGTCCTTCACGATCTTTGTCACCATACATGCACCAATGAGCAACAACCGACGAAGTCATTTGGGAACTAAGCAACTTCTGACTGCCACGAAGCAACCAAGCTCTACTTCCTTTTGGATGTTCAATAGTGAACGGAACTCCTGCCTTCATTGCCAACTCTGCTAATGAGATTGCTCTCTTCCAAAGCTTATTCCCTAGTGCAACCTCTGGGATTTCGGGGTTACCCTCGGGATTATTACGGGGTCGCAATGGGCCACCAACATCAAGATTCCGCAATGGACTAAAAGAACTGCATGGAGGGGCCAGCCAAATCCAACCGATCTTACCCTGCCTGATCAGCTCATCTATTCGTTTGTCCATCGCATCTAAATCATACAAGATGTCGATTGGATCCAACATTGGAATGCCAGCTGCTAAGTGACAGCGAGTCAAACGTGCCGATCCAGCAAAAATCTCCAAACCCGGCTTCACCAAACGACCAACACCTAACTGTTTCAACCAACGAGGAGGAGCTCTAGGTATCGGCAATGCAACAAACCGAGATGGATGGTCAGCAATGTTTGATTTAGTCTCAACCCACAATAAAGCCAAGCAAACATCTGCAAATACAAGGAAAGGCAACATTGATCTCAAAATACCATTCAACCTAAAAGAGCTGGATCTTCCTTTGCTAAAAGCACCTATCACAACACGGGAATCGTTCAATGAGATCTGGATCAAGCCGGAATTGCGGATATCGCTGCAGAACTGTTGCATCTGCTGCTTCAACGCTCGTCCCTCTTGGAAGTTGATGTGAGATGTATTTCTAAAAGTGTAAGAAGCCGTCACTTTCCAGTCCAATGATTCTGAAACCCGGGATGCAAAAACAGAAGGCTCTTTGGGGGCCACCTCAGCATCCAAGATATCATTTTGGCTGTCGATTCTCACAGCTTCACCCTTCATCTCAGTCAACCTCCAAAATGCTCGAGCTAAGGAATCCGGTATCTGTGCTCGCACTGCTCCCGCTGAACTTGGAGTAGCATCTGTGGCTAACAATGAATTGGCCAACTTCTTACGCATGTTCCAAAACGCAAAAGGCAAATGTAAACAAACACTTCGGAGTTCATCAAGCACATAAGGGGGGAGCCGCCGCCATTCATGATCAGGACATCCACGCAGGTACTTATAGATATGATGTAGTAAGGAAAACAACTCACGCCGAAATTGGAAAATGAAGCAAATGTATCCCAACACCTTTTGTAAAATCTTCCCAGCGCTATAGCCTTCAGAGATGATGCGTTGTAAAAGAAGCCACACTTGCTGTCTTACTTCCAAAGGCACTCCTACTGTTCCCTGTACTCCGTCAATGGATGCCCCCCATGCTTTGAACTGCACTTGCTGTCGGAATGCTTTGTGTTCCGCACGTGAGAGCCCCGCTCGGGAGTATGCCTCCTCAGCCCGCTTCACATGTTCCACATCTGGATCAGAACCTGCCGGTTCAGGGGGCACAAGTGTACCATCCAAAGGAATAGGCCGGTCAAGTCGATGCCGAAAAGTGACGAGCAGATCATCAAGGTAAATACCCTCCCACAAATCCTCTTCCGGAACAGGTTCCCCATATGCCAAAGTATTTTGGGTCTGAAGTATACCAGTGGACTGAAGAATGTGAGTGTGCACGGCTTGTGCCAGATCACAGGCGTTCCGATCACCCATGCCAAGAACTCTCATACACATACGATGGGGGATAGCGGGATTCCCACCAGATAACTTCACCAGTTTTGGATCAACCCGTCTTCCCACAGCATTGAACAGCACCCAGTTTTCGGGTAACTTCAAGGAATAGTAATAATTCCGGAGATCATCACCCGAGCCCCGAAGATACTCATCATCACGAAGCAACATCTTTGTATAGCAAGCTGCAGATGGTAGGGTACCCCATTTGATCCTGGACATCGTACTATTACAAGGTCTACGGTCATAGATTAATCTATCCTCTTTCTCATTTTTTGCTACGCAAAAGAAACCTCCACACAACAAGCCACCACTTTGTCGTTTGGGAAGCTGATGTTCAGGGATTAAAGTTACCATTTTACTGTTCAAGAGACGTCTCACAAGGTCGGATTCCTCATGCTTAGGCACTCTATGACAAGCCACTACAACTTCATCCCACAAACACTCTGGTAATTGCAACTGCTCCAAATTCTCAACCACCTCACGCTGCCCTTCGGGCAGCCACTCCACCAACTCAACTAGGCCAGCCTCTTCAGGAATGGCAATACGATTGGCCACCACTGGTAACGCTCCGGATACCTCAGACGGCCCACACACATCTTTCGGCAACTGATAACCTTCCATTGTCGATCGAAGTTGGTCCAACATCTCGTCCGTGGACCTTCTCTTCCCTTCACAAATGACTTCGCCATTCAAAAAAGAAGGGGAACCAAAATTGATAATCTCACCAAGCAGCTGATCAGCGAATTGTCTCGCATCTGCACATGATCTATAGCATGCCCGTGGCTCATGCACACTCCCATCACAATCAGGACAGCCCAGGCAAACATAGTTGGACCAACTCACAAACGCATTGAGCAGTGACTTAGCCCACCAAATACTGCCTTCCTCTGTCCCACGGATTGTTCCCTTCGGTGCTCTAAGAACTTCCGGGTACGGCAATGCACATGGAAAAATTGAGACTTCACTGCCAGCCCGCACTGGCAAAATACCTTGGACGCTTCTGAACCAAAGATCGAACCTTTTAAATTTTGAATTCCTTCCAGGCAAACACGGCCCCACCATTGAAGACCAAGCCCGGTCATGCAGAGGAAGATCTACTTCTTTTTGGCACCGTCCTCGTCCTCGTCCTCCTGGCCAGCGGTTGTTTGAGCTTCCTTGACTCGCTTCCTCAATTTGTGAAGTGCATCGATGTAACCGCTGACCACTGCTAGCTCCTGACGGGAGCCCCCGAACTCCCGTTTGATCAACGGGTCCGGGATCCCCGTAAGGAGCCAAGCAGTGGTCCAGTCCCCTCCCTGAAGGATTGCTTGGTGTTTCGACTTGATGTTCTGCACCAACTGCGCCATGCCGGCTTGAACATGGCCGGACCTCAACAGCTCGTAAGCTGCTGCATCTTGGATGGCCGTTCGAAACAGCCCTTTGTACTTTCCCCAATTTTGTTTTTTGATGTAGTCCCTGATGGACCACGGTTGTCCTGGCATGATTCCCAACTCCTGTATGATTTCGGCCTCGAACTCCTTGATGATCTTGGAAGGATGCTTCTTGATGCGATCGTGCATCTTGTGAAGGGCCGACACGGCCTTGAGGCCGCTCTCCTTGGCTCTGTCGAGATCGTCGTCCGAACTTTCTGAGCTCGAACCACCACGGAGTGTGTGGGAAGAGCGGTCGCGATGTTTGCGACCCTTGGACTGCTCCATCATGTACATCATCATCATCATGGGCATTAGCTCTGAAGGGTTCTGTCCACTGGCCATGGCTGATGACAGCAGCTGTTGAAATCCCGGATCCTTCTTTTTCTTTTCCTTCTTGGTCTCCATTCCTGCTATGCCGGCACCCGGTGCTAGAAAGGTGCTGGATCTTGCCTTGTTTCCCAAATCCTCCAGATCCAAGTCGTCGTCGGAACTGTCGTCGGAGTCTCCACCAGCCTGACCGAATAGAGCCTGCATCTGTGCCAGCTCTTGGGTCAATCCACTGGGGGGGACCATGGGAGCAGGTGCCTCGGCATCGCTGCTTCGTAGATCTTTGCTCTTGGCCACATTCCAGGTCTGCTTGCAAGGCTCGAGGGGAGGTAGAGATTTCGAATCGGGCCCCGCCCATCCAGCCGGCAGCACGTCGACCACACTCGATCCGGGCAGTCTCACAAAAGCAACCCGAGGTTGATCAGAAGAAATCTGGGCTGTTGAAACTGAAGGCAGCTGTTTGACTAATTTGGGGTTGGTAGCAATCACCACACTGGACTCGTCAGCTTCAACCACCCAACCACCTAACTTGCAAATCTGCTGGCTCTTATCCTTACAACAGGCATAAACTATCTGACCAATCGAAACCATGGCAAAATCTACGTCAAAAACACTTCCTCTTTTGAACTTGAGCAGCCGGAGTGGCGAGAGATGCATCACATTTGTTGGATGTGACCCTTTGTGCAGGAATCACCTGTCAATGCATACAACTTCATTTGTGCATTGCCCCATGCAACTTCCTACTCATCCCTTATCAGGAATGTAAAGGATCGCAGTCGGAGGTAGCTCATGTTAACTGTTGATACGATTAAATTCAATCTATATAAATCCAGAAAACTGAATCTCGTGCATTTTTCAGCTAGGGGATCACTCATCAAAAAAAATGAAGAGAACACGTGTTGCAAAGAATCGGAAAACTGTCAGTCAATACACGTTACCTGCCTGAACGTGTTCAACTTAGAAAACTAAAGTGATCCAAGACGTAGAGTTTCAAAGTCGCTCATTGAAAAATGATGAAAAATGAATATAGATATATAGATTTATATATATAGATATGTATATATATATATATATATCATCCATCCACCCATCCTCATCGACTCGACCTTCCTTCCTCCGAAAATTGGACCGAGCTTCTGAAGAGCTTTGGGGTGAAGGTATAACTTCCCTCAGCGGCTCAGCGACACTGAAGCCCCAGGTGTTGTGCTGCGTATAACCCCCAACAAAAAAAAATCCAAACTGACAATAGGCATACACCAAAACGGGCAAATTCAAAGTGATCTCAAAGTGTGATATATTCATCATGTTCGTAGCATGCCTTGTGAGTGTGCAATCATCATCATCATCATCATCATCATCATCATCATCATCATCATCATCATCAAACCCTCAACTCTCAACCATCAATCCACCCACTTCCTTCGTTTTGCACCAACAAAAAAAAACGCCCAGGTCACATGCGCCCTCGATCGCGATCGCTTGGGTGGCCCTGGTTTCTCAGGATTCGTCTGTGGTTGATCCAGATCAAAGGCCACTCCTCAGCGGCAAGTGGGTCACAAAAACTTCACCCGGAATCATCAATTCTCTTGCTTAAATTATTACCCTCCCTGAAACTAACAGCAAAAGCCCCTGAAAAAATAGACTCCTGGAAGTTTGGGGATTCCTATTGGAAACCACCATTTTTAAGGTGCGAAATGTTAGTTTTCAGGGGTGTATTATATTGAAAGATATGAAAAGTAGGCATTCCCAAAGGGGAAAGGATCATCTTCCAACCATCGATTGCCAAATTGCTGTTTTTTCACCAACCTCGATTTCCCGAAAAAACAGCGGGGGCCGATTTCCCTTCCTTTTCACCACCATTTGGTTTTTTTTTGTCAAAGGATTTTTGAGAATTCTTGCAAAAGGTGGTAGGTAGCATATATTCTTATAAACCAGGTATATATTGCCTTCGTTTTTTTGGATAAAAAATCCCTACCACCCAAAAACCAGAACCAGAATAATCGAATTCGAATTTTGGGTTTTTTTCGGTCGAAAAAACCTGCCTAATTTGACCAGATGAATTCTTGGTCAAACCTCAGTGGGTTTAATCTAGCTGCGAGCCAGTCACCCTTGAAAAAAGGCTCCATGTAGGAACTCCAAATTCTCAAAAATCTGAGTAAATTCTCAAAAAAACACCCTAGAAATCTAACATAGATATCAACAAATGGCCATATTTCAAAGGAGTCACCTTTTTCTCGTTCATGACGTTCACTCACACGCCGCTCTGGCTGACGTTCCTGAAGGTGACATGCAAGTGCCCTCGTGGAATATCCCTTACCAAGGCACTTTTCAAGATGACTTGCCTTTTCCAAGGGTGGGATATGTCAGAAAGATCATCATGTCAAACTTGTTTTTTCCCCCGAAATTTGATGTTGTTGCCTGTGTCTTTCTTCTGCAAACTCTGTAAACCACGGTTTGCATGTAAAATCGTCTTAAGCATATTTCCACAAGGAGAATCAGGGATTAAAAAGAATCTTTAGGAAGAACTTCTTTGCTCGCTGTGAACAATTGGCCAACCTTGAGAAAATTGCCCCCCATTCCTCCAATAATGCTGTATTTCTTTTCAGTGACACCATGCACCCTCTTCAAAAGGTTCTAACCAAACGTCTTGGATACGGACCTCTTAGTAAAAATCTCCAAACTGAACCAAATCATGAAAATAAGATTGATGCAAACATTGCAAACAATATGGGATTCCCCAACCAAAAATCGATGTTTTTTTTTCAAAGCCTTTGATTTTTGAGGCTTCTGAACCTTCCAAAATTTTCTAGCCGTCTGAGTCGACATGCCTCAAAATGTGTGAAAAATCTCTAGCTTGGTAAAAAAAATCCCCAGCGAAGATCAAACAACCACAAGCACCAGTGTCGGGAAATACTGTTGATGGTTCAGAAATCCGGTAAAGTCACCAGTTGAGTTTTGGTAGTTTTTTTCCCACTACTTTACAAGGGATTTTATACATCCAAACGGTGGTTTTCTCGCGGGGATTTCTGAACCATCAACAGAACCACCAGTGGTGGAAGTTGTTGATTGCCACCGAGAAACTGCCACCTGAGCCACTTTCTCAGGCACACCATGTGAATGTGCACATCCCAAGACTCGCCTTGGGGTCGCGGTCTTGGAAGAGTCAACGAATCTCAGGGAGTTGTTGGGTTTTCATTGAAACATCATTCCATAGAAATCCAATGGTCAGAAAACAATGGTTTTTTTGGTTTGTGGTACAGGATATATTTATGTAAAGCAAGTACTACATGTAATGCTACTGGTACTTTTGTCTTTTTGGGGTGGGGATTATGAAATCGCGAACTATGGGAAATTGCAAGCAGGCCTTATAGTAGGGGATTATTCACCACCATGATCCCTCCAAATAAGGCCTTACAATTCAAAAATATGAGTCAAAACGTGAATCTTCCCTAAAGAAGGGTGAAAATTGGAAAAAAAAATGAAACTCATTGTTCCATCATTAATCATCCATCATCCTCAAGCAACAGCATCCCTCGTCTCCCCTGTTTCTTTCTAGACGGAATCACTTCTCGGCTAAGCGGCTTACCCTTCCAACCCACAGCAACCCACATACAGTAGTACCGTGCGAAACACGAGTCGGACGGGTTTGACTTTGATTATGATTCTCCTTTTGGGTACTTACGTGTGTTTCCAAACTGTCAGTTGAAGGGCCAGTGTCCAATATAATTACCAGTAAAATCGCCATGGACATCGAAGGGCCAATACTCCTGAAAGGCTCGGGAAAACACCCCAAGTGCAAATGGTGAGTGTCAGCAAAATTTCTTCGTGCACCTCCAATTTCTGTAGCACCTAGGAGCCGAGGCGAAGAGGTGCATTTTTGCATGTCTGTTTTCCCCAAGCCGGTGAAAAAATATGCTGCAATTTTCCTTCAGTCGACTTCTGGAATGAAGATTTCAACTTCAAGCGGGTTCACCCTCCACCCAAATCACATCATGCCAGTGGCATTCTGTTTGAAGAATCATACCGATGATGGGAGACTAGATAAAAGACTAGCCAGATGAAGTTGGCCGTTTATCCCATTATTTACAACGTACAAGAATTGATACATCCCAGTTGATTAGCCGGATGTCTTCCATCAACAACATGCCAACCTCAAACATATAATAACTTTTGGAAAATAACATTCTAGTTGGTGGTTGAACCAACCCCATCTAAAAACATAAATCAGCCCAATTTTGGATCCTCTCCCCAAAAAAATCCGGGGTGAAAATTCTAAAAAAAAATTGACAAGGCCACCACCTAGCAACTCAGGAAACCATCCTACCTGCAAGGCCCTTTTGGGTTCCAGCGCACCTCTGCATGATGTTTTTCCAATAGCTGATGGGTTTGTCGTTCAACTTGGTGACAGTCACCTTCAGGTCCATCGGTCCATTCGGAGGGGGATAGTCATCAGTGTGTGATTCTTGTGGAGAATCAAAACCATATATATATATATATAAATATAATATAGAAAAAAAACACACCTCAAAAGGTTAATTTCAATTCATCTGTCAAGCTTGCTTCAAGAGGGTCTTAAAAAGTGGTATTGTCAGAAGGATTTTTATCGCAGCTTCGCCTGAGAGACACTGGAAATGGGGAACCCAAACCTCGCGGGTCGGTACCGGCTTGCCGTGCACGGAATTACTACAGTAAGCGCGTCTAACCCGTAGGATTCCATGGGACCTGGTATATATTTACCTACATTTGGTTGATTTTTATGCTAAATGTAGGTAAATATACCGTACATGGATCCTTTGCGTAATGTTATCTAACCTTAGTCAAATGGGCGTTCATCCTGCATTCCTGCACCCATCATCCAGGAATGTCATCATCCGCCAGCACCATGATAGTTGTGCTTCCAAGTGGCTCTGCAAACCTCAGAAAATAGCAACAGCGACACAATATCCACTATGTTTGGTTTATATATATATATACATATAAATTGTCATGGTGATAAATATGTCTGTACGTGAAAATAAAAAATAGAAATAAAAATAGAAATAGATATATATATATATATGTCATACATGTTGCATATCTATACACTGTTTTTCCTTTTGTGACAGCCATCCTCTAATTGTAATGTTTCCAGTTTCCAAAAAGTGCATGGAGTTTGGACAGGGGGTCTTCTCCAAGTATCCACAAAAACTACCATCAAAACCTCAGAAAACACTCGGAACAGCTCAGATTTCAAGGGAAACTTGATCTCAAATGGGAGGGATCAATAAAAAAAATAAGGCCTCCATTGATGGAAAGTTTGATGCTTTCAAAACACGAAGCATGTGCCCGAATTTTCGGGGCATCCAAGTTGAAAAGACTGATGCCAACCATGGCATCCAAGTTCACACAGCACTACCATCCCCATCCCCCATCACCTCCAATATCCCAGTTCCAACACGGAAAAAACGACATGCTACCTTTCAAAGTATGTTGCAGTTCTTCCAGCATTGGCTCTGAGCATTGATGACCTGACATACACCGCGGGAGCAAGGGATGTTAAAAGTTCATCAATCCTTTTGCTTAGCGCTCTTTCAGGAAGGGACACTGTCGTTCCCTGGTGGTGGTTCCCATGGTCATTTTTTAACAATATATCAAGAGTATTCAAGAGTACAGTCGTCACTCACACGACCCGTCCTGAAAAATCCCCAGAACCCTTGGCTTCAGTGCATGGCCATATTTTGTCAACTACAACACATTTTCCGCTATTGAATCACAACGGTTTCTTCTTGAAAACCCCATGGAAAATGGTCGTTTTTTTTTCCGAAGAACCATCTACAAAGCTGCAGCTCGGAGAAATGTTCGTGGTTGAAATAGTTTTTGGGGCGAAGTCTTTTGCCAGGACAGAAATCGAGTTAAAGTTATAGTTATATGTTGTTTGGAAAGTGCGGAAGCAAAAGTGTTTCCAACAAAAAGCGTAGCCATGATCTGGCTGACCAGAATTTTTCTAGTAAAATTTTGCGAGAAAGTCAAGTTTGTATCGCATGGCCACAGAACCGAACTTGATTTCTTCATGTCACGCTGCGTGGCTTTTGTATGTTTTTGTAACTTGAAAGTGGCCAAAAAAAGATGCATAGATGCAAGAAAAATACTATTCTAATACAGCACGTGTGTAATTTAGATTAATTTAGCTATCTTGGAGAAAATAAGATCCAGGTGATTCACAGTGACGAAACTTCATCCCTCCAGGAGGTCACTTAGACTTAGATGACTTAGCCTTTCAAAAAGGGGGCTAAGGGTGAACTCACCATCCCCAAACAAGGCCACTGGCCAGCAGAATTGCCAGGATCGTGGTATAATTCCAACATCTTCAATTCGTAGATTCGATCTCCGAAATCGGTCATTATTCTCATACTGCTTCTTTTCCATTTTTTAGTATTTCGAGACACACATGTTGCAGTGCTTTCAGGTAAAGGATTCACCTGTTGGGCAGCTCTGTTTGAGAATTACTCCTTGGTGGTTTTTGCACCGACCCAGCGGAGTTTGTTGGTTTTTTTCCGTTCGTCGTGGCTGCGCCTGGGCGTACCAATTTACTCATGGGAGGCTCCTGCAGCTGGCAGCTGGTGGAGACTGGTGGAGGATGTTTGAAATGTTAGGACATGGATGGATCACCAATCCCAGAAGGATAGCTGGCACAAATCCGCTTGGAAGTCCAGGTGTGGGGGTGTGGCTATTTCTATTATTTGGCCAAATTATATACTGGCTGGTGGATTCGGATTCAACCCATCTGGAAAATCTTAGTCAAAATGGGAATCTTCCCCAAATAAGGGCGAAAATAGAAAATATTTGAAACCACCAACTAGTTATAATAATTCATAACACATGAATTTCCCTAAAATTGAGGGATTTTCCTTCCAATTTGCTACCTTTTGGAGGTCGTGTGAGGTCGTTAGAATTTGACCAGAACCATTCCCTACTGTTGATGGTTCAGAAATCCGGCTCTATAACCAATTGAGGTTGGTAGTTTATCTACCATTATTTGCAAGGTTTTATACATCCCAGGTGGTTGGCCTTTTCTGAACCCTCACCAGTATGACAAAAAACCATAAGATCCTGTGCTGATGACGCGTTTTCGTCAGCTTGCCCGAGCCCAGGACGAAAAGGTTTTTCTTTTAGTGAGTTGGTATGGAACATACAGTAGTCCCTGAGAATCAATGGTTTTCCAGATGAATTTTGTCCCTTTGGGGCGAAAAAGGCCATTTTTTCAGGTGCCTTTGCTGTTAGGTCTTACCGGAACTGTACATTTCAAACCCCACCAAACCATAAAGTGGCTGGAACTCGGGTATAAGGGGCGAAAAACTCCAAGGCAGTCAAAACAGGAGGGCCTTTCATGTTTCCATAGGAGGAAACACAGGATTTTTTTTCGGGGTGAGATCCCAAAAAAAAGTGACATAACTTGGTGAGATGGGATCTTCAGAACATGTGAGCCACGAGAAAAGAAAACGTATGACATTCACATTCCATTGAAAATTAACATGTCCCTGAAAATCAATGGTTGGAAGATGTGTTTCCAATTATCGCCATACAGCAGTCAGGGCGGTAAGGGTTGCGCTGTTCTGCCACTTTCTCAAGCAGAGGATCTAAGTTCGGCGGGGCAAATGATCAAGGTCACGTCGTCTTGGAGGATCCCAAAATCATCCCAGTGCCAAGTGGTAAATCACCAGACAATGATAGAAACAGGTACAACTTGTGCACTACTCACCACTCACTTTATCCACTTTACAAAGTGAATTTTCGGGGGCATCAGGCAAGAAAACATAGACCCTCCCAGTAAACGCGTCCATTTCCTCTCCCAAATCATGATTTGGCACTTTTGGAGTGGATGATGTTCCAAATTTCCCTTTCGGAACATCCATCCCCAACGAAATGGATCTGCTCCTCGGGGCGTTTCTCCATGGATTTTCCACGGCCAATCCACGGGTTTTTCCAATCCAACCGGACCGATAAAACCTGCCGAAGCCTTGCTGTAGAGCCAAACAGACACCCACGGTCACGACACGCGAAGAAACGAAAGGGGTAGCAGTATGATCCTAAAGAAGTCACATTGATATGACAATCATATATGGGATATAGAGATGTGAAGACTATAGGTAGATCATGTAGGGCAGCCTAGTGAAGGAAGTTTTCAGGAGCAAGTGCCTTTAGCAGAAAAACATGTCGCCTAACATCGGGCGCCTTGTTCCCTTTTGGCCTGTTCAGCCTTCAATTGGAATAGGCCTCTTTGATGCCCCCCTAGGACACCGAAATGAGTTCGGAACTGAAGTCCAGAAATGCACAAAAGAGATAAAAGAAGCAAGCAGCTTGAAGGCAAACCCCATGTTGCATGCCAAATGATGCCCAAAGATACACAAAAGTTCCAGAAAATTCAGAGGTCACTTTCTGGTTGGTGGTTTCAACCTCTTTGAAAAATATATTATTAGACAAAATGGAAATCTTCCCCAAGTATGGCTGAAAATAAAAAACATTTGAATTTGAAACCACCACCTAGCTTTTCTTATTTTTTCCAGCCCTTCCCTTTTACCAATCCTTAAGAGTAGACCGAAACTGCTTGGAACCCCCTTTTTCCACCGCCGGAAAAGGCTCGCTTCCGGCCAGTCCATTCTTAGAATGAATCAGCCAGCCAAGTGTTGAGGGTGCTGAGTTTTTTTTCCAGTGACTTAAGGGGCATGGATTTTTGTTGGACAGCGCTGGGGGCCTGTCCAAGGTTGGAATCTTCTATATATCACCTACTAAGCATGACCAAATGCTCCACTTCTACTTAAAACTGGGGATATAACTACAAGGATCACTTTTCAACGAAGCGAGTCGATCAGGAAGCCTGGATTGGAAAGGGATTTCCACTAGGAATGTGCCAAAATTGCCAACCAACAGTCTCCATCATGAGCGAACCCTTGACAGAACAAAGGAAATCAATAAAACACATCTTCCTGAATCCGTGAAATTGGAGCCCTAAAAAACCCACCACAAACAGACCAAAAAGGGGCTGAAATTTGAAACTCTTGGAGGGCCTAAGGTTTCGCCAATCTAGAAAACGCAGTAAATTCGTGCTGAAAGTTTTAGGCACCATGAGGCAACCGCTCTGTGGAAATTCTACCCTCAAAAAGTGAAAACAAAATCTTCCCAAAGGATCCATGACCGGAATATTTACCCTGCCTGAAACTAACATAGCCCCTGAAAATGGACCCCTGGAAAAGGAGATTCCTATTGGAAACCACCTGTTTTAGGTGCTACGTTAGTTTCAGGGAAGGTACCTACATTCGGCTATAAATCTTATGGTAGATGTAGGTAAATATTCCATACATGGAAGAATATCGGGCTCAGCTTTGGAATTGTGGGGAGGTGGTCAACCAACTCCCATCAAAATCCTTTTCCTCCCCCAAGCGTTACGAATCACAACAGCTGAAACCATGGCTTTTTGGTCAACCAGAATGATGTCAAGGCACGAAAGAAACTCAGCCCCCTGGGAAATTTTCAGCCATACGCAACAACCACAAGTGGGTTTGTGGAATCAATGCAAAGCACTTGGAATCCTTTTTGCGTGCCACTTCGAACTAAGAAAAAATGCTTCATCATACCGAAGCCTCTTGTTTTAATCTTTCCATAACTTGCAAAAAAGTGACTTGAAATGCTTAGAATGACACACTGTCACTGACACACATCACTTGAGTTACATCAATCATCAACCCATCTCCCATGTATACCTTGGAAAACATGCTCCAACTCCAACTTCATAACCTTCCATTGGTTCCGTTGCGACATCATCATGGCAGCAACAACTTAACACAGCGAAGGCGGCAACTGCAGCAACTGCTGGGAAGAAAACCGGCGACTCAATCAGGAAACTGTTGATGCTCCGGGGCGCGGAAAAACAACTTCCAAAAACAGGGGTTTTAAGCAAGTTTGCCTCCTCTTTAAAAAAAATATACGTTTTTGTTTTGCCCTAAAAGGGGTTCACGGATCCGGATTCCCAAAGCACCATGAAGTTCAGGGGGGAGAGCGGGGGCTGAAAGGCGTTTTTTTTTCCCACCTTCAAGGTTCAGAATCTGCGTTCAAAACAAGTCTT
This sequence comes from Breviolum minutum Mf 1.05b.01, assembly GCA_000507305.1. Classification (NCBI taxonomy): domain Eukaryota; class Dinophyceae; order Suessiales; family Symbiodiniaceae; genus Breviolum; species Breviolum minutum. Next base: position 34,724 of record DF241143.1, read on the forward strand.
TTTCGAACTCCTGGACGATTCAAATGAAGTGATCTACTGAGGCGGAAGGTTCAATGTGAAATCATTTGGGATTTTCTGCAATTTATTATTCAGGGTTTTATCTTTTTGTTGTTCTTGACTTTTAACATTTGTCTTTCTTTTTTGGTTTTACAGGGTTTGTGTCGTTGTTTCTATTTTTCTTGAACTGCTTGTTTTTTCTCGAATGATCTTCCTTTTCCCAGGTTTTCTCTGCGGTTCGTTCCTTTTCTTAATTCTATGTCTCTGTTCTTGACTTTTGCAATATTTTGCGTCTTTTGCAAATTTCATTGCGTTTCTCTGCTGTTGATCGATTTTTGCCATGTCTTGTGTGCTGTTCCATGGTGTATCTTCTTTTCATATTTGCACGACGTCCTTTCATTATCCCTGGCTCATGTCTCTTTTATTGGATATCCCAGTCGAAAAGTGGAAAAAAGAGTCCAGAAATGGCCCTATAGAATTAGAATTTGGCGCCCGGTGAGGTATTGTTATTGTTAACCCAAATAGGATACTAATACATTTTGGGCGTAGCCTTAATTGAAATATGACTTTTTAAACCCCAAGTCTTCACCTTTGGACCCCAAAACCCAATGGAAAATGAAGGTTTTTTTCATCACTCCCTCGAAATGATGGGTGAAATAACCCCTAAAAATGAAGGATTCACGTGGGTTCCCATGGCAATCAGTTTTTGATTCACGGTTTGCTCGCTGGCTGCTGTGGAGTTTTTTGTGCCATGCGTTTTTTTCAGACTTTCGCTGTGAACGTCTGAAGTGGTTTCTTTTCGGGGAATTAACACGGGGTTTTTGACCATTGCGGCGTTCAGGCGTAAAAAAATCCAGGGTGCACCTAACCCATATAATCCATATATACAAAATATGCCTGCCTACGTACATGTATCATGAAATAGACATAAAATAGACAGACCTTCAATGTACTTGTAGGCATTATATAATGATGAATATAAATGAATGATATGGCTTGGGTGCTGCCTTAGCACGGTAGCACTGTAGCAGTGGCAAAATGAAGGTTAATTATTTTAGGGTTCCCTTCATACAAAATGAATAGATTGGTTCAACTTTAACCTAAAACCCAGTTATTTGGGAAACTAGGCAACCCTCAATAGGTAAGCATCATATCTTGATCTCCATTTTTTGCAGCTGCCTTCGCCAACGTTTTGAGTTGTTTTTTCGGCCGCTGGGGGCTGTTGCCAGCCGCCTTTTTGAACCGTTTTAGCCTTCGTGGGCAGACGACAAAATCGTATGACCCAACCAAATCCAAGCAACACCTTATTCCGAGGACTAGGGAACCCAATCAAGAAGATAAGGTTTTGGGTTTTTTAAAGTTTAATATGTTTAATTGTTTCATCATTTGATTCACTAAAGCCTTAAGAGGGGGACACTTTTTGTAAAAAGGCATGGTGGAAGGATCCCGCCCAGTACTAGCTCAACCAATTTGCTGCTCAAAACACGCGGCTTTGCTGAAGTTATTTCATCTCTGAGTGAATACACTTGTAAATAAATTAACTTGGGCCCAAAAAAACTTACCATGTCCCTCGGAACCCCGGAATGTTGATCATCTGACAAAGCTTCGATGTTTTTGATCGTCAATTTGTGTCATGGCTGCTTCACAAAAGTGTCCCCAGTTTTGGGATGTTTCTCAAGTTCAGCTGGGCAGTTGCTGTGGAACCATGCCTCTTCCATTGCACCCCTGGTGCCACTGCAGGGTGGCCCATCTCATGGTGCTTCACCCCCAGCGACGCTGGGGGATATACTCCACGCTGGGGGGGGTCCGGCTCGGCGTATTTTCAGAAGGGTGTTTTTCGGTGCGAAGGAGTGGAAAACATTTGGCAACTCGAAGAAATGCCCTGACGCGATATGATCATCCTAAGATTACATCCTGGGTGGTCTATAACGAATTCTTTGAAGAGGTTACAATCTATAATCCTGAAGTAGTAGAATCTGTTACGGAAATCAAGCTGCTTAAACTGCTCCGTAGGGCTCTGTCATTCTAGGTGACTCTCAATCCAGTTCGGAAAGTGAACACAATTGCCACAAACATGTCAAACAAAATGAATATGTGAATGAATGACGATAAAAACGAACACCAATGCGAAAACAGTCACACTAGAAAAACAAAACACAAAAATAGAAAAAATATGAATCAACCAACCAGAGTTTTTGCAGCATTCAGTTGAGTCAGGAAGTCCATTGAGAAATCAAGAGATTGAGGAGGATGAATCAACCACAGCCTTGCCAGATCATTGTAATTTGTATGGCCACCGGTTGACTTCAAAAGCCCTTGAGGTTCATCATCAGCCCAACTTCACGAACCACCCCGCGTGGTTCAAGGGTGAGATTTTTTTTGCGTCGAAATCGCCAGTCGCCTAAAAAGGCGGCCAGTCGACTAAAAGGGTTGCCAAACTGAAAGCTATTTGGAGAAATCACCTCCAGGAGTTGTGACCTTTCTCTTCATGACCTCTCTTGTGTTTCGTCCTTAGTCGTTTTGATTTTTTCGGCGGAGAGGATATGATATCAGTGGAAAAATTGGGAGAATTGTGGTTTTTTTGTGCTTATATACAAAAACACCAATGTGAGTTGCGAGGAACCTTTTAAAATCTCAAAAAAAAAAACAGTCTTAAGATTTTAACGACAATCTTTTGAGGTAAAGAAGATGGACGATGATTCTCTTTAAGGATGATGATCTACACTGTCCCTGATTTTTGTTCCAGTTATTGTCTTCACTTCGCACTCTTCTCATGGACTAAGCAGAACCATGCACCATGAAGGGGAAATCCTTTAAACTTACCATAGATTTGCATCAAGCATGATTTTTTCTGAAGGGGGTGGCATATACTGATCCCTGCTAAATGAGCAACAGTCATGCACGAAAGTTCATTCAGTCCATTCAGAACTTCCCTACCAAAGATTGGACTTTGAAAGCGCTTATGTTGGGCGCCTGGCAAAATCTCAATATGTGTGTCATAAGTTTTCATAGTTTTCATAGTTCTCCCAAGAAAAAAGAGAGAAAACTCCCCCCTTGCAAATGAGGGATACAAATCTCTATAGTCTCACCATGCTGGAACATGGTTCGAAGGAAGTGGCACACATTCCGATAGAGCACACCCCAGGCGATCCCCCGTACCATGAAAGGAATCCCGGCTTATAGCCTGATGGTAAAGGTTGCTCGGGGTGTGTTCCATTTCAGTGTGTTGAGGTAACTTTGATGCTTTTTTTGGTGAGCCTCCATCCTTCAAGGGGAATCCTGCCCTTGCTGGAAATCACAGCGGTTTTCCGGCTGTCAATTCAGGGTCCGAAGGACCTCTTTTGCAGGGAATTTCTTAACTTATAATAAGTTTTTAGAAGGGGGAAACAACGTTTCGGGCGTTTCCAAAATTCGAAAATTCCTCCCAAAAATACCACGAGGGTTTTGTTCCGCCTATCTGATATCTGACGGAGATTCCACCAACTTGCAACTTGACACATGGGTGACCAAAACGAGCAGTCTAACCTCAAGTCTTGTGGATGACTGTATGTATATCCCACTACCCAAGTGTAGCTAAAATAGGCCATACATTGGATGTCTCGATATATCGATCACCCTCTGGTAAACGAACATAGCAATGGAAGGTAACCCATTCTTAATAGGAAAAACACATCTTCAATCCGGGTTCAGTTTCCAGCCAGCTAGTTTACCAAGTTTACCGGAGTGTAATCAGATAGGTTGTCATCTTCCTGGGCATCAATGGTTTTTTCAAGACGCATCATGTCTTTCATTTCCTTCAATTCATCCAGGCGTTCCTTCATTTCTTCCATCTGTTCCTGGCCACAAAAATCATGGGAACCAACTGTTTTTTGGGGAATTGGACATGTCAAAACCCACTGTTTTCGGAGGAAAATGCAGGAAAATATGAGAAAAATGTGCACGTCTACATGATTCATAGCGAGATTTTTGCAAGTTAACCCCCTGTGCCATCTTGATCAGTACATGGTTGTTCAATTGGAGGATATGGCTTCGGATGCTCCCCTCGCAGTAAGAATGAGTGGCAAGTGAAGGTTTTATCGATATTTTGGTTCCTAGTCGATTCAAGATTGCTTGAAAACAACCGCCTCTTTCGTGGAATCCTGGCATCCTGGGGACAAAAACAGCCATGGCCATCCATTGCCGTAGGAATCCTAGCGAGAAATAAGGGGTTTAAGAAAAGGCTCCAACAAAAGTCACAAATTCACCCCAAGATTTTCTGGTTCTACCTGCGGGGAGAACCAGAAGATAGGGATATGGTTCTCGGATTTAATGTTTGTCCCTTAGCATTTCGCTTTTGTCGAAATCTGGAAAAACCACCGACCACCCTCTGCCACCACAACAAAGAAAGCAAGGACAAATTACACACAAATGCAACAATCAGTACCTTTTGTCAAACATTCAAAAAGACTTTGGAAAGTGAGGATCAAATAGCTTAAAGATCAGGACCGAATAGAAGAATTAAAGTCAGGATCAAAAACAAAAATAAAAAAGGACCAAAAACAAAAATAAAAAATAAACAACAGGATCAAACAACAAAACTAATCAAAGTGAAAATCAAAAATCTGGATCAGAAAGAAAACGAAAAATGTGATAGAAAAAATCAAAATCGAAGAAAAAAATACAAATCAGGATCAAAAAACAAAATACATCAAAAAGAAAAAAAACTGGATCAAGAAAAAAAATCAAGAAAAAACAAAAATTGGGATCAAAAAGAGAAAAATAAAAACAGGGTCAGAAAATCAGGACAAATCAAAAATAAAAATTAAAATCTGGATCAAAAAACCCAACAAACGCAGAAGAAAAATTAAACAATTCTAGATCAATAAAAATGTTCAAAAGAAATCAGAAGGGGTAAAGTTTTTGTTGACATTTTCGGCTTGCCTCCATATAGGTCATAAAGCGGCTCTGCTGTCGAATCAGCCAACCCTGCAGCAATGCATTGGTTGCAGCGAGAATCGGATCTGAAGTTCCATGCATATTTACACCTCCCAAAACTACCATTTTGACCCTGAAAATGGGCTGAGGGCCCAAAAGGAAGGGATCGCCTTCCAAGCCTCCATTTTCAGGTGCGAAGTGTTAGTTTCAGGGAGGGTAAGTCATCTGGATGTCAAATTCGATGATTTGCCATTGCAAAAACACACAAAACAAGCACCGAAGGAGCAAAAATTCGAGCTACTGTACACCCCCCGGAAAACGGAAAACTAGCCCGCAACTGGCTCCTGAAAAAATCGTGGACGACGATCATTTCTCATTTCCGTTGTGAAACGGCCGCTCTTTAGGGGGACATTTGTTCGTTTTTTCGGGGTGTAGTCAGAAATGAGTGCACAACAGATCACAACAGCATGCAGGTACATGATAATAATGTGGGTGTAGTGGCAAGTGACGGTTTAGATTGGGGTCTCCTCTTGTAAAAATGGAGTAGTAATAATTGTGGCCAGTGTTACTCGGAAGGGGAACCACACCCAAATAATAAGTATCATGATTTGTATATATCATATCTGCATGTATCCCTTTGCATCATATGCATATATAATTTGCAAGTTGTTTTTTTTCTGGACATTCTCTTACACCATAATGTCTCCAAGTGATGAGGATTTTTTTGCCAGCAAAAAGGGGGGTCCTGCACGCCACCAAGATGCCAGACTACAGAGTCTACAGTTGAACACACCCCCGAAAATTATGGAAGCTACAAATCACCCAACTGAAAAGGAAAATCATCTGAACCAAACCTCCATGTTGGGCTTCCATGTTAAATTTTCCAGGGTGTAATTTTTGTTGGGCATGAAGAACACTATGTTGACACGCATCGTGGGTAGATTCCTTAAATTCTACTTAAAGTTTAGCTAGGACGCCAAGCATGGCGTCAACGATACCATTGAAAGGGGCATCGATCAATCTGTGGGGGTGAGTCTGGCACATCATTCCCTCATTGTTTATTTGGTCATTTTGGGAGTTCAACTCCCACGCAATCCTTCAAATCCACCCAGAAAAGTTCACCTCAACAAGGCCACTCCCTTGATCTATCACCACACCTGATCAACAAGGATCTTTACGACATCCATAGCACGAGCCCCACCCCGAAGTCGCATACAACCTGCGGTTGTAAAGAAGTGTTCGAGCTTCACCATTTTCTATCTGTGAAGCTGGAGAATTTGGAGACAAAATGATGATTTGGAGCACCCTGGGGGCGTTTCCTTTCAAAAATGGGATGACCTTAAAAAATTATACCAGCATAGACCCAAGAAGTATGGAATTTCTATCATCGATTTTCCGCAAGTTAAATTTGTTTCGAACCGATTCAAAATATACATATTCTTATATAGATATTCTGGGCAAGAGACAAACATAAATACAGAAACAAAACATAACTAAACCGAAAAAAAAATACTATATATATATATATCGAAATAGATGTTAACTTGACAGGATAGATAATGCATGCACTGTGGGTTGTATATCAACATGTTGATTTAATATTCCTTTACAACCTGGGTGCCGGATGGAATAGAATAGGGAATCTTTCATTACGCCGTGAACTTAATTTTTTGCATTGATAACATCACAAGGTCTACTTTATGAAGCAAAGCAGCATCAAACAACAAGAAAAGTTGAGCATCACTACATTGAAGAAACCTGTTGCCCCCCAAAACGAATCCAAAAAATCCGCGTACACTCACCCATACACACTGCGGAACCGGCGGAATCCTTTTGGATCAATTCTTTGCATCCTGAAATCCAAAAAAATATATGGAAACGGAATTCCTTCCCCCCCCCCAAAAAAAAAAGAGAGCGGGGGACTGTGAGCGTGCACTTTTTAAACCTTTTAGTAGTTGTCTATAGTTGTCGTATAGCAACCTTTCCACAAGCAGCATGCATTGTACAAGCTGGCTTCTTCTCAGAAAAGGTTGAAAGGTGATTGTTCTAAAGTTCAATTCTCTAGAACTTTATCTTTATCTTTATACTTACAAAGCAGCTATGTTTCAAGACATGTGCGGTTTGAAGCGATTTTCCTTAAAGTAGAGCTATTGCTGTCTATTTGGTAGAGCAGGGGGGGTGGAGTTGTGAAAACACTAATTTGATGTTTTTGGAAGAAGAATGTAGCAAACAAGAAGGTACACCACACAAGAGCCAAGCGCATGACAAATAATCCTGTCATGGTAGGTAGGGCTTATCTTCCTAACCAAAATGCTTCCCTATAGTCCATGTGTTTTTTCAATAGTAATTGTAAAAATCATCGTTGCAAAGAAAACTGCACTCTTCCTAACAAAAACTCTTCTAAATAAGTCAGCTTTTTCATTTTGAAGCAATCTTTACTCTTGCCAACAAACACTGCCCCTAGAATCTACCTTTTGTTTCCAAAAAGTCCGGTCTAGAAGAAGCCCTACTCTTCCAGAAAAGCGCATTTTCTTGATGTCCTTTTTTAACTGTTTGTTCTTTGAAGTCACCTTTTTCATAGTGAAGAAATCTTTACTATTTCGAGCAAACACTGTCCTTATAATTTACTGTAGTCCTGTCTGGAACCGAGCCCTACTCTTCCAAAATAGTGGTTTCCCTACATGTATCAACTTTCTGGTTTTCATTGTGAAGAAACCTTTACTCTTCCTAACACTATCCATGTAATNGTTTGAAGTCACCTTTTTCATTGTGAAGAAATCTTTACTATTTCGAGCAAACACTGTCCTTATAATTTACTGTAGTCCGGTCTGGAACCGAGCCCTACTCTTCCAAAATAGTGGTTTCCCTACATGTATCAACTTTCTGGTTTTCATTGTGAAGAAACCTTTACTCTTCCTAACAAACACTATCCATGTAATCGACTTTCCTTTTCGAAAAAGCCCGACCTTTAGAGAAATAAAACTTTTCCTATGTGTATCAACTGAGCTTTTCTGAGTAGTCCGTTCTTTCAAGAAAAAATAAAAAACATGCTATTTTTATCTAAAAAAACTCTCTTCTTGATAATATGGATAACCCACTTTCTTTCTAAGCAACATTTTTCTTGAAAGGGAACCCCCCCCATCTTACCAGCTCTGTTTTTTCTTTTAGAAATCATGTTTTGCAGAGAACCTGTCTTAAACAAAACTTGTTCAAAACATCCACTCTTTCTAACAAACACCCCCACATAATTTACTTTTCATTCCAAAAGAATCTGATCTTAAGAAAATTCTACTCTTCCAAAAGAAGACTGTCCCTGTATGAAACTACTATCAACTCTTCTTTTCTAAGTAGTCAGTTGTTTAAAGAAAAAACATAGTCTTCTTAACAAACCTGTTTTATCCTGTTTTCAAAAAAAAATGTGGGGCCGATTGGGTAGCCATAGGGCCATAGTGTCGAGAGTTTTGTTTTTTTGTTTTCTCGAGGTTTTTGCCACTTTTGGTCAAAACCCCAAAACTTCCAAAAAACGAAAAAAAACAACCCAATGAGAGGCAAACGTGTAATGCAAGATGATTGCAAGACAGAAGGTTAGGACAGAAACAAGGATGTAGGGCGCGCTTAGAGCCAGATGAACATATGATGTAAAAAGGGTCATCTACTCATGAGTTTTCGTTTTTTGAGNGAAAAAAAAAGGGTGCTGAAATCTTCATAATGGTTTAATGTGGTTTAATAACCTCAATTGAGATGTTGAATCTGGGAATATTTTGGATTCTGCGCTTTTTAATAGATGTTAAATCAAAAAAATCGCTTGAATCTATGATGAAGTGTTTCCCATACATGTGGCTTCAAATGTATCAATGAAATGTAGGTAAATAGTGCCATACATGTTTGGCGCATTTGGCATACAGTAATTTTTTGTTCGACATCCCACCAAGGTTTCACCGGCCAGAGCAGCCTGTTAGGAATTCGCCTTCTTCCACTGCACCACCTCAACTCCCAAAAGATGCGATGAAATGCGATGAAGACGTTTTTTTGGTGGGGAGATTCCGAGAGGTTGTTGTGTTGGGATATTTTTGTTGAAGTTTCCGAAAGTCAAGGAATCGAAACATATCGAACCATTCATGTCCATTGCAAAAAAATATTGGCTGATTATAACTGCTACTCAAAGAGTGGACATTCTCTCCTTCTTGGATAGAGCTGATTAGTAACTTAAGTCCATACCTTTTGTGGTGGCATAATGTATGCTTTCGCTATTCCATTCATACTTTCCAATAATTATATATATTGTTTAATAGGGATCCTTCTAATGGTTTTTCATAATCCCCACATAACACCGGGTAGTATGTCATCCCCTTTGTCTTCAAAATAACCAGGTGGTTTTTCATTGCTCAATCGAACACTTCCACAAAAATTGCCTCAAAGCAGACCGTTTCCCCTCCCATAGCATCCATGGGACGAACGGTAAATCATATCTACCTACGAATTTACCAAACAAATCTACCACGCAGCTGCTCATGTAGGTACTTAAATATACCCTCCCTGAAACTAGCAGCTCGCCCCTGAAAATAGACCCCTGGAAAAGGAGATTCCTATTCAAAACCATCATTTTTAGGTGCGAACTGTTAGTTTCAGGGAGAGTACAACAATCCTCCCATGGATGGTATGGGAGAAATTTCATCTCTCCAACCTGCATCCTGGTCCAGAAGCTTGAAGAAGGACCAAGCCTGAAATCCGGTAGAAAACATCGTGGATTTTTTCGTAGCTGCAGATACCCTGGAAGTGCAACCACCATTTTGTATAGGTTGCTTCGGTTTCCGAACCACCATTATCTTAGTAGGAGCTTATCATCTTCCAAAAGGAACCATCATGTTTGAAACGGTGGTTGACTTCCAGGGGATAGACAGGCTTACAGGATCGACTATAGCCCTTCATGTGGGAAATGTTGTAGCACCCCTCATAACTTACCCTGTCTATGTGCAGCTGAGTTTTTTACAGGGCGGGAAATCCTGTGTGAACGAACCCGTTGGTAAAGTTCAACAACGAACGTTGGCAAAAATTCTGGGAAGGGTTTTCGGAGCGAGGAAATCGTTCAGCGAGAACTTGAAAAATAATATTAGTGCCTTTTTTCATTTCTTCGTTCTTCGGCTTCACCACTATTTTTGCCGAGATTTGTTTGGAAGTTTTGATGAGTAAAAAATATATATCGTATGAGAAAAAACGATATGAAAGTAAAATGTAGTAGGGGGACTTCCCCCTCCGGAACTTTGATGGAAGTATGGCTTAAAGATTTTCGTTGACCAAAAGATTTCCATGAGAATTACCCTTCGTTTCAGTGCATCTGTTGACGCCTCCAACTCCAACCGCCGTTACAGTAAAACCCAAGGCCGAGATGCATCCCAAACGTCCAAACCAATGGATTCACACATGGTCTTCAACTTGCCAGCACTGTCTCCATTCACCGCCGACTCCAACATCCTTCCGAAGGGAATTTTTCCCGACGGAATTCGGGATCACTGATCACTTCCCACCACCGTTTTCGAATTTTTCGAACAAAAAAAAAGTCTCCCAGCTGCCACCCAAAAAACAAAAATTCCCGGTGCCAAACCGCCCACATCCCCCCCAAAAAAAAACAATCAAAAAGTCAAGTCGACGGACTGTTTCCAAGATTTTCCCCCTGGCCAAGGCACTTGTAAGTGAGGACGCCTGTTTCTTCTATATCAATGTTGCGAAACCTGGGTGGTTGTTTCGATAACCAAATGGTCAGGCTGGTCAGGTCATTGAAATTTGAGTTTTCGACTGGGAGCCATGGCAGTTTTTGGAACATGTATGGAAAGTATCACTATATGTTTGGCGTAGCATATTTAATGCCATACGAAAATCTGATAGCTATTTGTCTCCTGTATGTATATGTATGGTACTAAATACGCTTGGCATGAATCAATGGATCATGTAAGATGATATACATTCACCTATCTGGTCATCAGTTAACCCCAACTTCCCAACAAGCTAAATATATAAATACCTTGCTTTTTAGCTAGCTATATTAGTATTACGCATTCATTACGTATGGATTGTGACCCCTCTTTTTCCCACGGTGCTGCAACCATCAAATCGAATCGAATTCGGATAGGCCAGGGAGCAAGTGAATGATTTTCATTCTGTTCGCCTGGTTGGCGGCTTGCAGAGATTGCAACACCATGGTTTCATCATTCTGCGCGCTGTCGATGGCACTTTGACCTCGAGGATTAGTTGTTTTTGTCTTTTTTTTGGAGGGATGTTGGATTAAAAAAACATGTGGCCAAATTATATATAATCTAGTTGGTGGTTTCAACCCCTTTGATAAATATTAGTCAAATTGGATCATTTCCCCAGGTAGGGGTAAAAATAAAAAATGTTTGAAACCACCACCTGGTGTATATATAATATTTTCCACCGACCTAGAATTCCCTGAAGGGGATTTCCACTTTTCACCACCATTTTGGAGGCCCAGGTCATGTTAGCTCTTTATAATCTGACCAGATCCATGGCGAAGACATGGATTCGAAAATCCATGTCTAAAAGGACGGCTTTAGCCAAGCCGATCGCATGGGTGATGAATGATAATGAATGGTCCCCTTGAAGGTTTGCTAGGTTTCTGGTTGTTCATTCATTTCGACAAACAGGTATAAGGGCAAATAGGTTTAGAAAAATGACGAATGATTAATGATGACTAGGCCCATGGATGATGGATGAATAATGATGATGATTATTATTATCATTATTTTATCAATATTATTATTAGTGATAGCTACTGGCTAGCTAATGACGACATCAATATGTAGGTACATTTATCATCCATGCATAAGATGCCGATTCTTTCCATGAATCTTAGCGATCAACCGGAGGCTTCGATTCATTCTCCTCTGCCGTTCAAACTCCAAAGGCTCGCAGGGGATTTCGCCAGTCACCACTGTTCAATCCAGGATCTGCTGGTTCGAAAAATCATACAACAAAAACACACACAACTGACAAACAAACAAAAAAGGCCAAAAATTTTCTCTGGATGGGTTTGTAGTGCGCACAGGAGTTCACTATAATTATTTATAGGTAATTTTGGTTGGCAATCAGATTTACATGTTTTGTCCAGGAACTCAACTCAAAATCCCATCAACTTAGCTCCGACGAAAGAAAAAAAAACGTTGCTGAAGCAAATGGAAGCGGAACAGAAGACACCAGTGACAACCTGTTTGGCGATTTTTTGGGATCAAAAGATATGGGTGGAAACAAGATGGGGAGTGCGGCACTTTTTTCAAGGATGAAAGTTGGGAAGAAGTTTGCATGCTTCAATCATTTTCTGGGGGTTGGAAATTCAAGGGCCACAAATGGAGTGAATTCATGAAATAGTGGACCTCTTGTGTTGAAAACCGATGATATGAGCCACCAAAAACCCATCCTTAAAATGCATCAACATGCACAAAAAAGCATCACTCACAAGCCATAACATGTCTCCGTGTAAGAACAAACGAGTGTCCTATGAAATCCTAGCTGGTCAATAGGGATCTCCCCCCCAACCCCGTATCCCCCCGTCAAATTTTTTCGCCACATCAATGGGACATTTTGAGGAGCCATCAAGAGAGACAAGAAAAGACAAGGGTAGATTGGGTCCCTATCTAAGGAATGCAGCCCTATAAGGGTAGACATATATATGTATATATCTATCTATTAGATTTGCTGACCACGCCAGGTTCATCCAAATAAAAGGAGCCAATCCCCACAGACCTTAGTTTATCATAGTCAGCTACTCTTTAAAAAAAAAAAAACTTGGAACTACTAAACCACCCTGAAGCAGGTCGTTGGAACCAATACCCCTGAAGTTGAACAGCAAGTTCGCCCCTGAAATTCATGGATGGTACCGGAAGACTTTTTCCGGCTTCCTGTTGGGATTCCGTAACTTTTCAGGGGCGAACTTGCTGTTAAACTTCCGTGAACCACCCTAACGAGTCCACCAAAGGTTTTCGTCGTGTCGAATCAGCTGTCTCGAAATCGGGGGATGCATTTTTCCTTATACACCCTGGAAGGTTAACATGAAACCTAATCATGGAGGTGGATGGAAGATCATTTTCCTTCTAAATGGGTGATTGGTAGGTTCCATGTTAATCTTCCGGGGCGTATGTTTTGTAGCACCAAAAAACCAGCGGGAAAAACAGCTACTTGGGATCGGGAAACGAGCCCATATCCTACCAATTTACACTCCCTGAAACTAACAGCAAGGGCACCTGAAAATAGGCCATCCCAAAAGGAAAGTAGTTTTCCAACCATCAATTTTCAGGTGTTGTGTTAGCTTACCAAAGGGTATTCAAAAATTGCCATTCCAGGGGATGTGGACTCCCTCCCAGCATGAGTGCATATAAGCTCTATGTTAACCTACCCATCCATGGTACTTTGCCATTGACTGTGGCCTGTTGCTGTATCACAAAGAATTTCATACAAAACACCACGGGCAGAATATCAATGGGCTGAGGGTTCTGAGGGTCATGGTTTTTACCATCCCGCAACTGTAGCCCATACAGTCTTTATTGTTGCCCAATGATGCATTCAACGAATCACTGTTTCTAAAGCGATAAAAGGTCATCCGTCACTCCAATATCCCTTCAGACTGAGGAGCATTTAGTACTGCGAAGTAGGTGAACGCCTGGGTTTTTCCGTGGTGATGATGATGATGATGATGATGATGATGATGATGATGATGATGATGCTGATGATGATGATGATGATGATGATGGTGGTGGTGGTGGTGGTGGTGATGATGATCATGGAGATGAGGATGATGGGGATGAGGATGATGATGAGGAGGAGGAGGAGGAGAATGGCGATGCGGTCGCCGTGCCCTTAATGATAGATCTGGATAATGAGCAAGTATATGCAGGTATAAGCATCAACTGTCTTTTGGCCTGAAGATGAACACTAATCTTATATGACCGCTTATAGGGGAAAACATGTGCCTGGAACCCTAAACAACCAGTTTTAAATGGATGTCTGGTTAAACAACCACTTTTCATGTAAAGATTTGGAATCATCCTACTGAAACAACCATTTACACATGGATGTTTCAGCTTCCAGGGCAAAAAACCACCCTTGAAGTCTGACATTTGCACAGCAAAATATAGAATTCCAGGTCCTGGTGTGGAAGCTGGGGAAACGGAAAAACATCTTCTCCAAAGTGCCTGTGGGATCATGCATCTTTGAGATCTTCGACCTTTTGATGAAGTGTTCATTGCATTTTTTTACTCTTCACGAAAAGGTGATTTGAAGTTTCATAGTGTTGATGGAAAAGATCCTGCACCAGTTAGGCAATTTAGCTCATCTACCCCGCTATTTAGATGCTTGTATACTTCAATTGGTGGTGCTGGATTTTTTGGGGCATGGTCGGTGAATTAATGCAAAATAATTAATCAAAATATTTGGAAACCCAACGAAACACCTAGAAATAAATAGCGCCCGTTCTGCGAGCGCATATCCATCTGCAAACTAGAGGGAAATCCGGTCGTGCCGGGTCAAAGTTGATTTGCCCAAACACTGCACAAAGGAAACGGACAATGGACGGAGAGATTTCCACAAAGATGAGAACCCTATGGAATCCCAACCCCTTCAAAGCTACCAAGAAATAGGTGTTTAATTTGATATACTTGGATGTCCAAAGACGTTAGTAAATGGTTAATACATGGGTTATAACCTCCTTATACATGGGATATATTGGGGTTATAACCCATTGATCCTAACCATTTATGAACTTCCACTGGGACATCTTTTCCTAGGTGTTTGATTTGATATATGGTTGGGTTGTTCGCCGTTTTCCCGGGGACAAGGCCCTGAAACCTCGGTAATATCTATTGCCAGAAGTCAATTTTTTGGGTCAGGGTCACACACCTTAAAAAAACCAACAGAAAGATGATATGTTTCAACTCAAAGGAGCTACCCTCTGGTAAACTAACATAGCAATTGAAAATCATCATTCTTTATAGGAGATACATCTTCAAATGGTGGATTTCAAATTGCTATGTTAGTTTACCGGAGTGTACTGTTGGAAGAAATCCAACAGAAAACCTCGATATGGCAAAGACTCAAAGACCCCCTCTAAATCACCTAAGTTTCCATCTATGTCAACTGGTGACGTGTTTCTTCCATCTACAGCTGTGACCTAAAAGAAGGCCGGTAAAAAAATGCCAAGATACGATGTAGAAAAGGAACACCACGACCCAAAACACAGAAATGACCTGACAAACACAGGTCAAAGCGATCAGGAGCGGACCATATGTGAAATGGGAATCCATGGGGCCATCCTGTAAATCCCAACCCCATGCAACAGTCCCAATGAAATTTTAGAGAGAGAGAGAGAGAAAGTGAGAGTGAAAACTTTGCTAGTGATTTTTGTTTCTCCAATGCCATCTTTTTTTGAGATTTGATTCTTTTTTCAAAACTTAGGTGGGGAAATCCATGCCCCTTAACATTAAAAAAACAAAGCACCATTCCACGTCACCCCAACGACATCCATCCTGTGATGTCGAGATCCTTCGACTTCAAAACAAACTTTTCACTAACGAAAAAATGTCCACTCGAATTTTGGTGGTTTCAACTCAGTTGAAACATATCAGTCGAAATGGCCAAGTAGGGGTGAAAATAAAAACATGTTTGAAACCACCACCCCAGTAAACTCCAAGTTTCTGGGTGGTCTCTAGATTGTTTGATTCCGAAAAGGAACAAGTTGTCATCTACACCCTTGAAGTTTAACAAATGGCTGGTGCACCTGAAAAGTTTGGCCCTGATTTCGATCTCTTTTGGAAACCATCAATGTCAACTTCCATTCGCCTAACTTTTAGGGGCGCATTTGTTGTCAGTTTTTGAGGTAATAGAAAATCTACAATCAAGAACATGCCACCCTTCAACCACAAAAATTTGGAACCACGCAGTTCTGAGTCTAAGAGGCATAATATGGCTCTCAGTACTAAATTGGAGAATTGTATGAACAAGTTCCATACATACATCTGTCAGGCAACTTGGAGGATCATCCCAGTTAGTAAGTAGTTAGGATCACCTCCATTTATGAGCCATATCAAGCCATAAAAAGGCCATTTGGAAGGGGTCCCACAACCCCAGGTCGTGGGGACAACAACGATCACCAAGGTTAAAAAAACCACCTACTAAATGGGATGATCCTCTCCAAGAACACCCTTACAGAACCTCACCTTGAGTGGACGTACGACTTCTTCCCAGCTCACCCCACCAGCAATACTCATGAAAAGGCTCAGCATAGTGTCCTGGAAAACCCAGCCGTTTCTTCCCAGCGATGTAGCAGATATGTTGGGAAAAGTTGTTCCTTAAATATTCATATAGGGGGTGATATGGCCCATAGGATGCATGTATGGTATATTTACCTGCATTTACCATAAAAATTGACCATTCATGTAGGTAAATATACAAATGTCCCATGGATCCTATGGGTGGATGTCTCCAAAAGTTAGTTACCCATTACAAGTCACATTTGTCAAGAATTTGTCAGGGTCGGAAGCTGGCATTGAATAGAAGCTAAAGTTGTAATATATAGGTGTATAGATGAAGGCATATATAAATAGGTATAGCTATATAAATATATAAAGGTTTAAATATTGACATAGGTGTTTAGATAAGTATATATATATAGGTATATCTATCAATAAAAAAAATATATATAATATAAAATATATATATATAAAGATTTGTATGTACCCTCCCTAACTAAAGCTAACAACTCGCCCTTGAAAATTGGCAATTTAACCCAACAAGGAAAGGAAACCCCATCGTCGAATAGTCTTGAAAGTCGCATCTTGGGCTTTCAGAGGCAAACTTGCTGCTAGTTGTGGGAGAGTGTTTAACCAAAAACCACCCCAATCCCACAAGTAAACCACCTGGAACTCCAAACAACCAGTTTTTCATGGTTGTTTCAATTGCATGATTCCAAATCATTACATAAAGAGGGGTTGTTTCACCAAACATCCATTAAAAAGTGGTTGTTTTGGGTACCAGACACCAATCCAACAAGTAAACCACCAATCCAACAAGTAAGATGTTTGATTGATCTTGGACTCGCCCTATTAATCCCAACTTGGGAGAAAGGAAGTCATCCTTTACTGCCTTTTGAAAAAGGTGAGATGAGCTGAGGAGCTGGACGAAATGAAGGATAGTCATGTGAAATGAAGCTTCCACTATGGCAAATCAACCACGCGATGAGCAAAAAGCGTGTTGAATAAGGACGGGGTCTCTTTGTTTATCTTCACCACCAACGGTCGTGATCCGTAGTGAATTTTTTGAGGGGGACGACCAACCGTGACCCCCAAAAAAATGGTGTTAGCAACATGTAGCAACAATTGCTCCTCCAATGTGCCAAAGTATCGTCTCATGCCTGCCTTAAAAAAAAACATCGGCAAAATTCACAAAAGGCACAAAAACAACCTTCCTCCGAGAAAAAGGATGAAGACTGGGGGATGTTGCACTATCAGAGAGAAAAATGTATCTCAAATGTCTTTGAAAAACAGTTACCTTCAAGCTTGATTTTTTACAGGTACAAAAACGGGAGGGAAAATTCTGGGTGACAGTTATGCTTGTCCCCCCCTGTTCCAAAGATTGGAAACAAAGGCACGCGAAGTTTCTCCATTTAAAAATGGTTGTTTCAGTGGGATGATTTCAAACCTTCACCCTGCAAAATGATTGGAAACTCACCAAACATTCACTTAAAAAATCGTGAAAGTTGGTGGTTGAACCAACCCGTTGGAAAAATATTATCTATGCAACTTGGATCATCTCACCAGGTATGGGTGAAAATTGAAAAATTTGAAACCACTGGTAGACTGGTAGATGACTGTTTAGGGTTGCAGGTACAAAACTTCATTCAACAAAAGGCAAATCCCTTCTCCCCACAAGGCGCGTTGTTTTGGCCTAACTGCCCTCCAGCAAAGGCTTAGCAGGCGATCAAATTTCAAAACAGTTAACTTTTTAAGGGCTGTTAGTTTTGCAGGACCATCAGGCTGTTTCTTCTGTCCAAAACTAATCCAAATAAATCCAAACTAGACTTGGGTTGATATCATGCTCTCAAAAACCTATATATCTCCCCCGAAGATGTGATTGAAAGGACGGTTTTTAAATTAAATCCCCATATGCTTGTTTATCGAATTGGTCCAAAATAACGTTTTTTTTGAGCTGGCTTGGCCGGAGTTGACCGTTGTCCGCCGCGATGGTTGGACGAAAACACTTGAGCATGCATATATTTAATATATCTACCTCAAACGGTTGTCAATCCCATATAGTAAAAAGTCTTTTTAAACAAATCTTTAGAAAATAACCATATCATTCATGGGACGAACGGTATATTTACCCACATGAATCGCTTATGTTTATGGTAGATAAATTTTGATGGTAAATGTAAGTAAATATACAATCGTCCCATGGATGCTATGGGATTTGAAAATACATGCCAAACAATCCAAAGGAACAATATCGACATCATCAAGGACATTGTCCGGACTGCCCGTGGAATATTGAATCCTCGGAAAAAAACCGATGCAGTGTGATGAGGTGATTTTTGGTGGGGGGCATCGCGACGCCCTGCGGCAAAAACTGGAGCAGTTGTCGTCAACCTGTGGGATGATACGACAGGATTTAAGCTACACATCCCCCAGCTAAAACCTCACAAAAACAGCGGTTGATTACCATCAGTTGATCCACAAAAGAGTTGATGTTTGAAACCCACCCCCCAAAAAAAAAAATAACAGATCTATAGCAAAAATTGTACACTACTTGAAAATATCTGGGAGGGATTCCTCACTACCTGGAAATAAAATGAACTATACAGTAACCACTTCCTTTGAAAAAAAGTCATCAATAGCACAGACATGCAGTAATACACAACCCTGTTCATTCAATTTGCATGACCCGTTTTTTGGATGTTTTTTGAATTTCAGTGATTTCTCACCCGTGACCCTTTCACACAAAAAAAGGTGGCGGAATCCATGGCTCTCCTAAAAACCGGTCGACCTCTTTTTTGCTGAAAACCCACCGCTCCTTCAAAGCTCTTCTTTGGTGTTTTTTTGGGGTTGTGAAAATATACTCGATGGCTATCATAAGCCCTGATCATAAGGCCGGCTAATTTCTGGCAAAATGACGGGTGGAGTAAGGTTGGCTTCTTCCATTCTTGGAACATCTAGACCTACCACTTCCTCAGTCATGCATCAGACCCCAAATTGGAGAAATTTCAAGTTTGCTTGGGAAGGCGTCAGCATGTAATCCCCCCAAAAATCACACAAGCCCCGAAAATTTACCAGCACGGTCACAACGCTTTTTGGCAGGATCATACTAGATAGCTTGGGAGTGATTTTTAAAAGAATATCCTGTCCCAAACTTAATGCCCTTTGAAGATTCATATGACACTCCGGAAACAGGGAAACGCAAAAGAATATACCCACCAAACTGGAGAAAGAAACTCGTCTTCCCAACTAGCTTTGAAGGACATCTGGTTGGTGGTTTCACCCAACCAAGAATATTAGTCAAAATGGGAATCTTCCCCAAATAGGGGTCAAAATAAAAAGAATTGAAACCACCACCTAGAGATGCATTAGTTACGAGAAAAAACCTCTTCCATTCCAGACCTCCCCTTTTTCAATACCCAGTATCAATGCATCTCCAACAGCTTGCGCAAAGAGCACCGAGAAGACCTGCTATGGTAGTGTGGATCAGGTATATCTAGGCCATGACTGATTTTTTTCACATCATATCTAATTTTAAAGCAATTTCCCACCTTTGCTTCTTTCCCGCATTTATTTGCAGTATTTTACAGACAGTGAATGCTTATGGAATGGCTCTAGCTGTAAGGACTCTACCCTGTAGATGTCTTTAGGCTAGTTTCTAGACGCTAGCCACTAAGCTGGAAGATCCTCACCACAGTGCAGATGCATGTCCTGTTTACTGGAGGGGAAAGCTGTAATCGTATGATGCTTGGTTGAACACAGGGGTCTGGATTCATTGGTTAAGTTGTTTGTAATCCCCATGCCGAAAATAGTCTGACTGCCTATTCAACAAAAAACTGTTGATTTGTTATTATATAGGTCGTCTTCCCTTTTTAAATCAGGATGGCTTTGTGGTACTTTCTCATTTTTGCTTATTCATCTCTCAAGTCTCAATTCTTCAAATGGTTTTGCCGATTGTAGCTGCTAATTTTCATCAAAATCAAGCCATGATGTCTCATGACGACCTCGGGATGGTGCTGGGTAGTTTCCCGTTTTTTCCCGAAATTTGGGATGCCCCCAAAAACATCGAAGGGCTCCGCCAAGGTGCATATACAATGAGACCCAACAAAATCATGGCCCAAATCAAGGATTTCCTGACCGGTCGGTGGCGTTGGGTCAGAAGGATTGGGGATGGAAGCACTCCGGCGAACCAGTTAGTAAGTGGTTAGGATCACCCCTATCTATAAGCCATGAAAAGCCCATTTGGAAGGGGAAGGTTGCCCTACATAGGGAACTTACGATCACCATGGTTATCAACCACTTACTCCCTGGGATGATCCTCCAAGTAGGCGATTTACCCCATTACTTTCAGAGCTGTAAAAATGACTTCCCACTGCTACTAGGGCAGGATTTGCGAAAAGTACACTCGCGAAATTTTAAAAGCTCACCCCTGGAAAATGATGGTTTGAAGACTAGAGGCCAATTTTCAGGGGCTATGTTGAATTTCTGGGGTGTACAACTACCAAAGCAACACAAGCCAAGATCCAAAAGAACCCTCTCACACACTCGTCTCAAATCAAAGTAGCGAACTACAATGGTCCCGACCGGACACATCCGGCAAGCAGGAGAACCAAAAGAACCAAAGATAGGTAACATATGGGTGTTTCCAAAAGTAATGGTATCCCCAAATCATCCATTTTAATAGGGTTTTCCATTATAAACCATCCATTTTGTGGTACCCCTATTTTTGGAAACACCCATATGACAATGGAAGAATTCAAACATTTTTCAGAAATGATGATACCTGCTGTGGAAACAACATGTGAGAAAAATACGGTAGTTCTTCAACTTTCTGCTGCTACCAATTTCCTCCCGCCTTCCCAAGGCCTTCCCCCCCAAAAAAAACCACACACACAAGGCTGGCGACCCAAATAAAACTTCGGCCCTTACCAAAACGTCGGAAAAAAAAACATATGGATGTTTCCGAAAATAGTGGGTTTTCCCCCCAAATCATCCATTTTAATAGGGTTTTCCATGATTTTCACCATCCATTTTGGGGGTTTTCCCCACCATTTTTAGGAAACACCCTAATATAAACGTCCCAAGCGTCAGGGTGTATATGATGGAAGAGATCAAGGTCCGCAGGGCCATCACGAACCTTTGAAAGGCAGGCAGGGCCATCGGGAATCCCCATCGAATCGCTTCCGAACTCAAGCCGTTGATTTACGCATCATTTGTCCCTATTAGAATCCCTCAAGGCCGCGGCCTTGGTTAGCAAAATGGAGCCCTTAAGCTTCACTGATTTTGGGGATAAAAACCTGGGAAACCTGAGTCACAACCTGGTCACAGGGGTTGAGGTTTCAAAACCATGACGAGGAGTTCCAAAAAATGCAATAATGTATCTAGATGGATGACCATTTTGTTGGGTAAAGCTTGGTAAATCATCCATACTGTCGAAACACAACATGACTTGGAAATCACTATGATCTCATGATATCATTCCCCCACAAGGGTATTGATGGACAAAATGGCTTAAAACACTGGTCTCTTCACATTTTCTTCACCACATCAACTACTAGATTGTCTTCATCAGTGTGACCCAACCACCTACTTTTTGTCAAAATTAAGTTCATGAGAGTCGGAATTCCACTTAAATCATTTTCCCCATCTGTTCAAAAAGATAGATAGATTGTGATTATATAGATAAAATACAACAAGAACAGAATAGAACAGAATAGAACAGAACTAGATTTTAAATAGATTAGATATTCATCCAACAATCAAGATCCCATTTAGCTACCCCCAACCCCTCCCATCACTCCAAAACCACCTCCACCTCCACCCACCCGAAACCGGGCCGTTCCGTTCGCCGTTCGCCCCGCCTTAGGACACGTGCCAACCGTGCCACCTTCACGATGCGTGTGATGCGCACCAAGCGCAAGGCCTGGAAGTTTTGGTGGTTGGTTTTTTCCCAGGGCAACAATAGGTGGGGTGTTTTGTTTTTTGGTTTTTGTAGCATTTATAGCATATACTCACCCCCCAATGATAACAGGAAAAAAATGGCACTTATATATACCACTTATTAAAGGAAATTAGATGTGCCACTTGAAAAAAAAAACAACTTATCTATTAAAGTCATTTAAAGTCCTTGTGCCTTCTGGGGTGGGGGGGGATGAAAAAATGCTACCTACCTATATACCACCTTTTTATGGGAACAAAAAACAACCATTGACCTGAGGGGTTGTTTTCCTTAAAGGGGGCTATATATGAAGCCCATCATCCCCTCATCATCATGCCCTTCAAGGGCCGAAAGGTGTCCGGTGTGTCAGTCTCAAGTCATGGGAGGGGGTTGAAAAAAAAATCCCCAAACAGCGTCCTTTCAAGGGGTTATGAAGCCCACCATCATGCCCTAAGAAGGGTGTATATTTGTATTTTTGGGGGGGAAGGCATTGGGGGAAGGTACCCTTTAAAAATCCACGAAAAATCATCCCCAAAAACTAGGCCGGCTATTTCTTAGGGGAGCGCCCCTAAGAATTCCATAGTATACTTGGAGATTCCCAGATGTAAGTAGTTAGGATCACCATAAAAGGCCATTTGGAAGGGCAACGTTGTCCCAGTTTGGAGACTTACGATCCCCATGAGTATTAACCACTTACAAACTGGGATGATGCTCCAAGTGGTAGGGATGAGGCTTTTTCAAATCTTTGGGGGGCTACAAAGTGAGCCTCATTTTCTGGCTGTTTTTCTGGCTGTTTTTCTAACGGCTACTATAGTCAACCTCTACTCCAAAACGTACCCCCCCAGAAATAGCCGGCCTTATGATCAGGGCTTATGACAACCATTGGTTTCCCTTAATAAGGCCTTGTTAAACCCTTATTTCTGAGAGGGGTGGGTACATTAGGGTGGGGTAGGTGGACTACCATCATCATTTTGAAGACGGGAATACTATGGAATATCCTTATGGCTTTTGAAAAACGGGACTTGGAGAAGGCTTGGAGATAGATCGGTGAGTACCTTCATTTGGGGTACCAGAACATTTCGAGTTATTCGCGTTGGTTTGTAGCCATTGCGGCACGTTCTTCATTTGAGTTGTTTTTTTGTGCCGTGATGTCGTGATGCCCAGAAAATGTAGGCAACTATGAAGATCTAAGACATATGTTCTCAATTCCTCAGTCAGTGATATACTACCAAAAATGACCAGAAACATCCAGAAATAAACTCAATAAAATCTCAAACAAACGTAACATCCGAGCAATCCAGTACTAAGAAAACGCCAAAAAGGACCTATATAGATATCAAGAAGCACAGAAGAAATTTCAACACGAGTATCACTAGCAAGAAAAACGCCCGGAAAATGCAGAGAAAAACGGAAGAACCGCTTCAAGATGACTTCGAAAAAGCATCAGAAACAACATCTGATGCATCAAGAGAATGATTCCAAGCCAACTAGGTTTCTCGAAGGAAACCCAAGACACTTTGAAAAAAAGGGGGTCGGTCAAACTCCTTACATCAAAAATTCCCCCAGTTTGAATTTTGCACATACGCCAAATGGGCACATGATAGCCAGCATTTAGGGGATACATGGAGACCGACGTGTACACAATTATACATACATATGAGTGGGGAAGATCCAATGACCTGGGGAAGATCCAATGACCTGCGGAAAGATCCTGACATGCCATGATTCAGCCATGATCATCATGATGACTGCCTCTCCAACAGAAAATTCTTTCGAAAACAAGGGTGCTGTGTCATGCTATGGGCCCTATTTCTTTTTCACTCCCAGGTCTTTCTAAATCAGAATACTTTACAAGAAAAACTACCCTCCTGGGAACTATCATATCAAACCTATCAAAGAGAAATATCATCTTCCCAGCTACCTTTAAAGGGGCTATGTTAGTTTCCTGGAGGGTAAGTCTTGGATGTTATTTCAATTCCTTTTTTTTCAAGCATCAATCTGGCCAAAGTATAATATTTCACCAACCTCGATTTCCCTGAAATAGCCGGGGTCCCATTTCCCGAAACCAACTTGCTACCGAAATTGGGGTTTTGGGTCCTATGAGGTCGCTTCAATGGCTCCTCCCCAACCGCCCCCCACCTTGAGCCCAGTAAAGGTCACATTGGTGTCATCAGCAAAGAGATCACTCAACAAGAGGTCAGTGACAATCTCCCAAATTGATGTGAGCCTCAGTTTTCTAAATGGTTGTTTATCTCCGGGCTGGTTATAAGTAGGGGCCCATAACTCCACTATTACAGGGGTTATAACTCCAGTTACCCATTTATAATAAGGCCATTTATACGGGTTAGAATTTCTATAGTTAGAATTTTCAATGGTTGTTTCGTGGTTCCCTTAATATAGGTGGTAGCATAGAACCCCGCAGAAGGCAATTATATCATATTTATATATAAGTGGTATATAAGTGGTAGAACCCAATTGGGAGCCTCACTTTTCTGGTTGGTGGTTGAACCAAACCAATTTGAAAAGCATAAGGATCCGGGTGAAAATAAAAATATTTGAAACCACCACCTAAAAACCATACGAAAGGCGTCTCTGCGTTCCTTTTTTTAAATAAAAAATTTAAAAAAAAACAGGCACATGGCACACCAATACTGTAAGGTCAAAATTCTTTGGATTAAAAGACATATTAGCAAAGAGATACACAAGGTGGGCTGTACAAGCCGAAAATTAATATATAAATGGAGTGAAAGGGGGGCATGTACAAGCACTGGTTGGTGGTTGAACCAACCCATCTGAAAAATATGCTCGTCAAAATGGATCATTTCCCCCAAATTTTCGGGATGGAAATTCAAAAAATCTTTGAGTTGACATCACCTAGAGCAGTGGTGAAAGTAAACCCTGGTGGTTGAAACCCCTTTAAAATGTTCGGCCGGTAAAAAAAAGGGAGTCCCATAACTCCACCTGCACAGGTGGGCATCAAAATTCAAGCGGCGAAGACATTTGAAGTCGCGGGTGACAAAGGGTGCCACCATGAACAAAATAAGTATGAGTCCCCAAGCTAATTGGGGGTGAATCTTTAAAAAAAAATGTTTGAAACAACCACCCAACTTGTATCCAGTCTGTGCATGTCATGTAAAAATAAGTCCAGATACAGTAGAAAGGACTTCTTAAGTTCAACAAAGCATCCAAATGCCCTCCAGTAAACCCGCATGTTTCTCCTAGTATCAGGGAAGAATGGCAAATGGTAATCTTTCCATTTGGTGTACATGTTTTTTAAGCACCACCAAACATGTCAACGAACATGGTATCATCTCTTCATCATCAAGTTATGACAGTTCTGCTGTTTTTTTGTTTTGGTTGAGGTTGTAGCAATGCGTATATTTGTTGGCGGGAAAAAATTATCCAAGGAACTCAACTACGAAAGTACCCCCCCCCAAAACTAATCTAGGTGAAAATGGAAGGAGACTCCTTTTAACTCACTTTCGACTTTAGAGGTGAAAATTTCGCAGGTCCAAGTTGCACAATGAAGACATCCTCGGCTGTGGTACATCAGCTGGTTTGAGACAATCCCAAGATGTCACCAACATGAAAAAACAAGGGTGGGTAAGGGCACATGTTTTTGCTACCGGCGTCATTAAGGACCTCAGGGAATTCGCTGTTTTTTTCATTGCACGTACTTCCATGCGTTGTCTTGGCACACATGTTGGATGCTATGCAACTGCACATACATGTTTCATGCTACATGTGGCGTTTCAACAACCAAAACTGGTGGAAGCAGCTCGGAGAGTTGTGCAAGCCACAATGAAAAAAAGCAAACAAAGGCCGCAAAAGAAGATTTGTTTTTTTGGTGGGTCGTAGTTCCCAATGTAAAATTGCAAAAATTAAGCTCCGCAACCAATTTTGGAGGGTTTTTACACATCTCTAAAAACTGACCATCGAAAAAAATGTGGGAATTACCAATGATTTTGATACGGCCCATGTTGTCAGACATGCAAATTACACGGGGTCCTTAACAACGCCGGCACCATGTTTTTGGATCATGGGTGTAGTAGCCACATATTAGACATGATACAAGATTGATTTATGTATTCTGTGTAGATTTATCTAGGAATATTTCATTCGCAGTGTATTTCTATGTGATATCCCCCACCCTAAACCCTGACTTTATTGAACCCGTCTCCATGAAAAACACCCAACAACTCTCTCCAAAAATGGCCAAAAATGCTCCTCGGCCGGACCCATCTGTCGCGGATGCCCACCGAGAGTCTAGCCAATTCCAAATCCATTCGTCTGAGAGGAAAAACTTCAATCCATTTGCACTCACACCTTGATCATTTCGAATTTCTGAGCAGAAAAAAAAGGACTTGGATCATCTTGGATCATCATCTCACTGATGTTTCGGAAATCCCGAAACAAGTTGCACCACCAATTGATACACTTAAGTCGTCACCTAAGTTATAGTGGATATCCCCGAGCTATTTTTCTAAACCGCACCACAGCCCGAAATTGGTGGAGTTCAATCCCAAGATTGCATCAACGGCGCATCAGCCAGGTCCGTTAAAACTGGTTAGATCATCAAACCCAAGGTACAACAATGAGTCGGCACGACCATCCACCCTTCACCAAAAGTAAGAACTTGCGTTGCGTGCGTTTTAGGGGGTTCAAACTGCAACATTTTTTTCAGCGGCGAAAATTTATGTTTTTGTTGGGGACTCGAAAGCTACACAACAACCCTCAAAGCAAAAAAATCCTTGGCCAATCAGCGCCAAGAGATTCACCCCACTTAGTGGGCATGCTATCACCCTGCATGATTCATAAATCATATCATAGAAACATATAAAAATCACAATCCTGGAATTCTCAAGGAAGAATGGTTTGATTTAATCAGCTCCAGCATTGAGAAGATCCTCGACGGTAGTGTGAAGCATCAGAAGTTACGTAAGTATCTTAGCAATGTCAAGCGAGCGACTTATGATTGCTCCCCCGAGCAAAAAAAACATAGCCCCTGAAAAAATAAGGGTTGGAAGACTGCATTTTCTTTTAAAATGATCAGGCAACATGTTCATTTTTGGGGGGTGCAACTGTATTTTCAACTCACTCCTTCAGGAACTATACTTTTTGCTCTCTGATTTTCAAGCCCTTAAAGTCGAATCTTCCATACCACCAAACGGGATTGGACACGAGACAGTTTTCAGGAGAACAAGGCATTGAACACGAAACTATCATGAAAAAAAACACCGACAAATGTAGACTTCGCAAGCGGAACATGTAACATGCAACTTTGCGAATTATAGTTTCTCAGCTTTGAAAAATCCTAGATCGATGTCATCCTTCTGAACATCCCGACATTTAGTTTAGCTGGATTCAGATCATGATTGAGGAATTGTCAAATTTCAAATTACACACATTCCATGATCGTGATACACTTCAGTGATTCTTACCCCCTAAAATAAAAAATCTTGAAGAGGAGGATCCCCAATCATTCCCCATTTTTCAATTTTCCCCCACTCAAAAGACTCCTGCAGTCTCCAAGTTCTCCTCACATTGTCTATCCTTTCATTGATGGTAGCATGTTCACCCTCCATGTCAAACGCCCATATGAAATCAAATTCAAAATGAGGGCATCTTCAACATCTCTTCAAAAAGTCCCCCAAAAGAACTGCCAGGAAACTTTAAAAAAATCCCTCCACCCCGAGGCACGAATCACCAATTCCACGGCGAAAATCACCGCATAGCCGTAGCGAATCGCCTGAATGTCGGTTGGAAATGGGGTCGGGGAAAACCAAAAAACCAGATTGGTAAGGTTTAGCCACCCCCCTTGGGGAAGTATATAACATATTTTTTCTTGGTTGCAATCCTGGATGGGCAGTAGCAGATCCAATCTCCGGTTCCCAGCTGATATATCCCGTTTTGGGGAGTCAATGTATTTTTGTTCCCTGGTAACTTTACTTGAAGGTGACTTCTACCCTAGAAAATTCAACGAAGAAACCGCCGGAAAATCTAACTAATAGTAGAGAATCGACACAAATGAGTACATTTAGATGCATTTCCTATTGGAAAGGAGGATTTCCAGCCAGCTATCTGAGCATTTTTTCCGAATGTGTAGATACTGAAAATGTGTGGAAGATAATGGTTTCTCCTGGTATCTTTGAATTTCAGGGGCATCATTTGGAGGTTCTTCAAAAGAAGAAGGTGGTGGCAAATTGGAACCAACAAAAAAAAATCACCGCGACTACCTTTTGGATATTTTTTTGAGATTTCAACACCCCAAAGATCATGGGGAATCCAACGATAAGGCCTGACTTTTTGCGGATTGTGGACCACCAGGACGGGCTGCGGAAAAAGGTGATTGTTACTGAGTGGGGGGGTGAACCCAAACTATAAATCCCAAATGCTCCATGTATGAAATATTTCAATACATTCATCATGAAGGAGCATTCTGACAATGTACTGTCATTGCCTGTCGCCATCAAACAAGGGTGTCTGGTTTCCAGGCAGTTAAAAAATTATTCCAGGACAAATTACTATATAATTCCTAAACCTGAATTAAGGGGATTTTGAGGGGAAGACCTTACTAAACCACCATTTGGGGTGACCTCGGCTGAGGTCGCTATAATTTGCCTAAGTATTGGTAAATTTAAGATCCAACAAAGGGCTCAAGGGTTCCATCCAACGAAAAACGATTGGGCATCAGGTGTGAATATCCCGGTTAACACTCGATAAAGCTGACCTATTTGCCGACACGTGGGCAGTTTAGAGGGGTAAATGTTGCGAAACACAACTAAACAAACCATACATTGAGTGTCTGGGATATAAACCTGTCAGGGAAAATAAGATTGTCTTATCTTCCACTAACCTTTCCCTTTCCGGGGCTCTTTTAGGGTGTTCAACACTGATTTCAGTATCTGGGCTATTATATGACACAACCCTTAACTCATGCATGAGTTTTCGGAGAAAAAAATGCAAAAAAGGCCATTTTTCCGATACATGTTTGCGAATCAAGGTTGATTCCCCCGCCCCATTCATGGGTGGCATGAAAGGTATGATGCCCGGTTTCCGATCCTGGGAAGACCAGGATCTGCACTTCAGGATGGGTCACCCAAACTTGAAAAAAAACACCCTCACCTCGATCGCGGGTTCTGCCGCCCCGCCATTGTGAATGCTATAACTGACCTGCGTTCAACGCTGGAAAGGTAAGTTGTTCGTAACAAAAACAAACGGTTACAATTACAACATTGCGACTTGTCATGTGGCTTTTGTGGAGAGTGGCAGGATAAACAAAACATGATTGAAAATATGTGTGCTTTGACTCATATATAATACGTAAACATTGATCAAAACATGCACAATTTGGCTTCTCCTCTGAAGATTGTCCGAACAAATCCAATTTGCAGCAGATTGGTATGAGAGCCTGTGGCCTATTGATACCTGCGCGACCAACCTTCAAATATCAAAACAAGAAGATACCCTACACAAATTGGATCGAATTGGCGGCTCCAATGAGTAAAGGTTATATTAATACTTGGAAGGTCATCCTAGCTAGTAAGTGGTTAGGATCACCCCCATTTATTAAGCCATAACAAGGTCATTTGGAAGGGGTGGGAACAACCCCAGGTCTTGGGGACAACAACGACCACCATGGCTAAAAAAAAACCTACTAAATGGGAAGATCCCCCAAGTAGGGATCCCCTACCAGTGTCACTACCCCGACCAGAAAGAAAAAAATCCATGAAACCTGCAAATCATCTCCTTGCAAAGAAGCCAAAAAGCACCTGAACCTCCATGTTGGAAGATTCCAGCAAATTGGTTTATTCTGTGTTTTCCCATGTAGCCAGGATGGCCTGGAACCGCGCATCCTTGGAAAAAAAAAATACAAACCTTCACCAACCGATATGTCACAAAGCATTGAATTCACCACCAACCCAGATTTTTTGTTGATCTTTAGTTGCCAAGTTTTCAAGGTGGAAGGCCAAGTCTTCAAGGTGGAAGGCCAAGTCTTCAAGGTGGAAGGCCAAGTTTTCAAGGTGGAAGGCCAAGTTTTCAAGGTGGAAGTTTATAAGCTTAAACATCACATATACTACATATGAATACCTGGAACCCAAATGGGGAAAATCCCCCTTTTGATTGGAAAAGAGGACCTTGTTTTGGAGGGTTGTTGGTCTCGCCCCAAAATAGAGGACAGTTCGAGGTTCCAGGTATACCTATCAATATTTATATATTATATACACATTTATCCTACCTAAAATACTATCCATCTTCTCCTTTTGTACAAAAAAGCACCTCTACACCAATGAAGACGGAGTTCGTAACCACGATACACGCCTCAGTTTGCTGTTTCATGGGACAAAAACCATAGGTGGTGGGTTCGACCCATTTGAAAATATGCTCGTCAAATTGGATGATTTCCCCAGGTAAGGATGAATATAAAAGATATTTGAAAGCACCACCTAGAAAAAAACACGAACGTTAAGGTTACCCTCTGGTACAGTAACCTTAATGGAAAATCCCCATTTCCAATAGGAAATACATCTTCCAATGGCCCATTTTCCATTGCTCTGTCAGTTTACCGGACTGTAAGCGCAAACGTTATCCAGCAAGCCTTAGTTTTGTGTTGGATTGTTTTCCTGGAGGTGCTTTCATTCATGATGTTGCATATTTCTGGCTAGTTATTTTTTCATTAAAAAAAACATCGGAGTTGGATTCATATTTGCAAATACATTTATACACAAGTGTATATTTTTTTATGTATATAATATACTGTGATGTCCATGGTACTTAGTAACTGGATTATAACCCCTTTATAAGTAGGTTATCAGTCCCGTAAATAGGTTATAAAACCAACTTGCTAACTAGTTACTAACTTCTATGGACACCCTAGTAACATATACAATGAATACCCTCCGGTAAACAAACATAGCAATGGAAAATCCCCATCTTGAATAGGAAATACATCTTCAGATGGTGGATTTTCCATTGCTATGTTAGATTACCGGAGGGTACATTTTTTATCTTATAGGAATCAGAAGGCGCTCTCTGAACATGATACCTTAAACCTCATGAAACCCTCACGAAACCCAGGTCTAAGATGCCTCGGATTGAGGATGGGATGCGAATGGATACGCTAAGGGAGTTCCCGGGGATCTCTGGCAATATATGGGGGTTTCCTAAAATGGTGGGTTTCCCCAACAACCATGCGATTTTCCTACTAAAAATGATCAGCACTTGGGGTGTGAAATGGGGGTACCACCATTTAAGGAAACACTATATGGGCGGCCAATTGGGTGATTACAATTGATGCGAGCCTCATCTTCTAGGTGGTTGAACCAACCCAATTGAAAAATAATATCTTAGTCAAATTCGATCATTTTTCCCAGGTAGGAGTGAAAATAAAAAGCATTTGAAACCACCTCGAACATGCTTTTTGTCCATGAGTCATCTACAAGTTCGGGCCCCGACTATGGATCGTTATAAATGGAGGTTCCAACATTCTTACCATCCTTCTTTTGCTCGCTGAACTTTATCATTTAATCATGGTTTTACTCAATTTTCGGGCTGCAAAGTTCACCCAAAAAAACAGCAAGAAAACTCAACTAGACTTTCCCCCAACTGATCCGGCCCTCAAAACAAAACCCACCAAGACACAAAGAAGATATCAAACCATGGATTCTTCGTAAGCCGGTAGAGGCAACCTCAAGTTCTTGGCGTTTTGGCAATGAACTACCAACCACCTGGAACCTCTTTGTCCTCTATTTTGGCGAAACAACCCTCCAAAACAAGGTCTTCTCCAATCAAACCAGGGGTCGTTTGGGTTCCGGGTAAACCAAATAGTAGGATTTATGGGAACCATCCGGTTTTTTTTGCGGGGCGGACCCAGTAATGTCACGGATTCGGAGCTGTGGGAGTTGGAAGGAACGCACCGGCTTTGATACTCTTTTTTTCCATCATGGAAGTAGAAAATCGCTATGAAAGGCAATATACTATTGGGAGGACTCGTTGTTCACGGAACCATGATGGGAGGAAAGGTATATAAAAATCAAGAAAACATGGCTGGATCAGAAACATCCGAAAAAAAAAAACATCTGAAGCCACACCAAAAAAAACCTCCAAAAATCTGAGCAGCGCCAGTCTTTCAGCTAGGATCACCGGATCACCATTGCTTGTCTTGAGGTGGACCATAAACTGGGATGATAAGATACCCTCCCTGAAATTAGCAGCTTAAGGGACTCAGGTGCCTTGGCTGTTAGTTTCAAGGACCGGGTATTGCACTAAGGACTTAGGACTTGACTTAGGGGATTTCTTGTGGATCATTTCAAGCACAAGTTTCCCATGTGACCAAAATTTCAAGGCGCAGAAAAAAATGGCCTTTGGTGAGATAGAACATGGCCGTATATTCCCCAGCGCCCATGGCTGGAAAACCAGCTAAGTACGAGAGTGATCCCAGTATCCAGTTCTATTATTTTTGCAGGCACTAGATCGCTGGTTATCCTTGAAGCAACTTCCCTACAAACGACGAGGTGAAAAGATTCAGATTCCCCATCCCCTCAACCATCACTTTGAGTTTGCCAGATCCCCATCTTTTTGCCTCACCATGGTCCATGGTGAATTCACGTCCCCCACTTTTTAGTGAGATTGCACTCTGATCCACGGAAAACAACATCGCCAGCTTTATGTGTATATTGTATACCGGTATGCCCTTCCAGGAACTAGCATCCCCCCTTTCCAGGCGATTTTGAGTCTATGATGATTTTCTTTTTTTCGTAAAAAAATATCTCTCAGTGTCCTGGAGGTGTAACTTTTTTCGTTCGAAATTTTTTGGACAAAAAAAAGCTCCAAATTTCAATAAAAGATACAACACAGCCCTAGAGCACACAAGTTCGGCAATCCCCGTTCGCCAACTATGAAAGGAATCCCTTTCTAGCCTCTTGGTAAAGGTTGCTTGGGGTGTGTTGCATTTCGGTGTGTTGAAACAAGCTTAGGCTTAGAACCCTGTCACAGTGGAAAGTGAGGGTGGGTATTGGCCCCCTTCATAAAACTGAATAGATTGTTGATCCACTCTTACAAGGTTAGTTGGGGCTTGGAGGATCATCCCGGTAAGTGATTGATAACCATTCAATGGTTGTTTCTGGTTCCCCTAATAGGTGATAGGTAGGTGATATATAATCACCTAATTGGCAATATGTAAGTGGCATATATTCCCGGTTTTTGGGTGATTATAAATATTACCGATCCCACCTTTCTAGGGGGAACCAGAAACAACTATTGAACCATGGTTAATTCTCCTCCCACCCAACTCCAACTCACCGCTGCTAGATCCGAGCTGCTATCAATGTCAGGAAAGTGAGCGGAACTCTGCGCCCGTTTCTTCCTGGCCCAAACGAATCCAAGAAAAGAACGTGAAAATGGGGCGCAAAAGGCGCAAGGAGTCAACCCCCTTTTCTTGGAGGATCATCCCCATTTAGTAAGTGAGTTAGTCATTATATAACCCCCATGTATTACCGCCAGTTTGGGAAGTGGTCCAACAAAAACAACGCCGATCCGTAAGGGAACAACAAACGACTCACCATAGTTTTAGCAACCACTGAATCCAAGTCCTGGGACGACCTTCAGCGAGTCAAACTGACATAGGTCAAGGATTCGTAATGAACAACGTTAGTCATAACCAAAACATGTCAGACAAAAAACACCCCAATAAACGAATGGCTAGCAACGGAAAATGGATCTTGAATAAAGATTATTTCCTATTTGAAAATGGGCATCTTCTTCTACTACGTTACTTTACCAGAGTAACGTAATCCACTATAATCCTTCAGAACTAATGACCGCACATTTGGATTTGGTCAGGTGCCATGACAGTGCCGCTGTTGGCACCCTTAAGGAATACACACACCGGGCTTGGTCTGTGAAAGGGGTTGCTCTCAGATAGGCCCTGAAACAAACATCCCAGATCCATGATGTTTCAACAAGTTTTTCCATGCCAGGTGATTGATGGAACGCCGAATCACCATCTCCTTCATCCCCCGGGGTTCTTGGAGGTCACGGGGATCACGGATCCCAAAGAGGTCATTTCAAGACTTGCCAGGTACTCATTTTTTTCATTTATTTCTGGTTATGTTTGATGGACTTCAGGGGAGCACCAGTTGAATATTCAAATCAAGGGTCGAAAGGTTGCGTCAAACAAAAAGCTGATGTTACTGAGGTGGCTTGATACAGTATGATCGGCAAGTAGTATGTGGAGGTTCTTTGGCTAACAAACAGGCAAATTGCCAGGGCCGAAACAGTAAAAATCTTCATTTTTCCCCTCTAGAAATAACGGGAAAATACATTTTTCGGCACTAATGACACTAATGTACAAACATCAGTAGCTTCATCATGCTCATGATCAGGGTGTTCTTGTCCTGAAATCATCACCTCAACCTCTGTCGTGCAGTCTGTCTACTCCAATGGCTGTAACCATTCCAACCCCCCCTCCCCCAAAAAAAAACACGAATTCCGGAGAAACCAGTTGAGCAACGGCAACAAAACCCTTATGACATTCCATTGTACTGATTGATTCATATTGATCCGGGATCCTAATAAAAATGGCTTGTTATAATCCGTACATAACGGGGTGGTTCGGAATCATTTGTATATAGCCCAAAGTAGTTGGAAATTTCGTTCGTCCTTTGCCCTTTCAGTTCCGCCGATACTGTTGATGGCCGAAATCCTGCACCAACTGGGATGTATAGTTGTAGAAACCTTGATAATCTGATAATCTATATTGTTGCATCTCGCCCGTCATGGTGCAGCTGTTGAAATGATGACCATCCAAGCAAAACTGCTTGAAACTTGCACAGCGAGAAAACGACCCTCCAAGCGGGGTCCCGGCCCAATTCGACCCAGTCCTCCTGACTAGTAGCTATACAAAGATTACGACTGTATAGTAACTAGTATGCTTCCGGCCAACTTATAATATTTCACAAACCTAGATTTGAATGAGGGGATTTGCCCTTCCTCAGCTACCTTTTGGGGTTTTTGGTCGTGTGAGGTCGCTGTAATTTGACGCAGCTGATTGCGGGCAGGTTGCTCAAGGACCCCTGAAACACGATGGATTTAACTTAAAGGCCACCCATCACCGCCCATTGAATCCGTCCAAAACGGTGAAAAAAATCAGGGTGCCTATTAGCTGCTTCCTGCTCATCCACTGAGGCAGCTCCTTCCTTTAGGTCCGCATCAATCGATTCGAAAGTGCCTGAAATTGTCGATGTGGTAGGGGAATGTTTTTCCATAGGAAAATGGCAAGTTTTTTGGGCTGGAAAAGGTTCAACACCTGAAATTTCCCAAGAAACGTTTCTGGGAATTCTGGGGCCCTATTGGAAAAAAAAACCTTGGGGAA
Source organism: Breviolum minutum Mf 1.05b.01 (assembly GCA_000507305.1). Classification (NCBI taxonomy): domain Eukaryota; class Dinophyceae; order Suessiales; family Symbiodiniaceae; genus Breviolum; species Breviolum minutum. The sequence continues at coordinate 70,194 of DF241143.1, forward strand.
AGTAACCACTTTCCATGGAAGCACTCCCCTAACCAAGAACGCCTTAAAAACATGGGCGTTTTCCAAGAAAATCATGATGTGAACGAAAACAGGCACCGGGCACATGAGTGTAGTGCTGGAAACGTCACCTCCCCACAAAGCCCAAAATGGCATCCCAAAATGGAAGACCTTGACCTCATCCGGTCATGTGCCCTCCGGTAATCTAACATAGCCATACTTGCAAATTGTTCGCCAAAAAAACCAAGATTCGTGCATGGTAGAATAGGGTACAAGTTCAACTATCCTTACAGTAGTTGGGGAGGTTTGGTCACCTCAGGTTTTCAAGGATCGAAAAAAACCGATATGGTTCATAGGGATCCTTATATAACGGCATATTCGAATCCCTATATCAGTTGGGTCGTAGAATTCATCCCCTGTATCATACGGAAAATGGTGGTAATGTTGGGATGGTACGCTTAATAAAGAAAACCCCATATACACCTTATATAGCGGGTATTTATTGGGTATACCCCCTTCTAAAGGGCTCCTTGGGGGGCTTAAACAGCTAGGGTACCACCCAAGGGTACCAGCATCTTCCCTATGACTATATATCCAAAACCAGGGTGAAGTGAGTTACTTGTCACCATGTGATATATCCAAAACCGTCGCTTCTCCCCACCTTGGATGTCCTGGGGCTTGGAAGTTAGGAAATGGTGAGGATCAATGGACTATAACTATAACCTACTTATAATCATGGCATAGTTTGTATATGGTTNCGTATATATATATATATATATTGGGGCTATAGGCTATAACCCATTGATCCTAACCAACTTACAACGGGCCATCCAAGAGTTTTTGCCATCCGTTCCTACCCAACAAAGCCCAAGGAACGGAACAACTTGGCCACTGCTTCCACATCTGCCGCTGTTGGAGACTTCACCGGGACCTGAGTTGAGCACCGAGGGTCGTCCCAACGAGGAGGATTTCCCGGTTTTCCCTATGGGTTTTGCTATGGTTTCCCTAAGCCATGTGAGAAAATGTAGAGTTTTTTGCTATTTTGTTATATACTCCCATTCTCTTGGACAGCCCATGTTTGAACTTAGGAAGCCTAGTGGTTAAGGCATTTTTGTTGCTTGAGGTGGTTGAAATTGAAAATAAATAATAGTAGAAATACAGTAGAAGCTTTTGAAAATTTTCCTTGAGATCACCTGACACACCATGAACACGTACTGACTAACATCAGTCGAATCTGGGGCACGGCATGGAGAATAAAATTCCGCCAAGTGAAAGAAAAATGCTGCCGTGCACAGCTGCCAGTACGTAGGCGTGAGATTCCACGTGTGTGAGATTAAATAAACATAAACACACATGAATATACAGAAACTAAAATGATGTCATTAATACATATTATATGCTATGCATGATCTAATATGTAAAGTGTTCCATTCCTTTAGAGTGACTATCAGACTATCACATTTCACCAACCCCACAAATTCTTAAAGTGCTGTACATGTCATTTTGGAAAGGATTCCCCAATCCTTCCCATGCAACAAAACCACAAACACTTCTGAGAAAAAATTCCATGTGAAAAGACCGTCCTGCAAATCGCGTCTATTTCACCTTTTTCATCCGCCGCCAACTCAAAACGTGACGCGGCCTTTTTTGGCCATGTGAAAAAAAAGAACGAGAAAAACAAAAGGCGACGTTTGCCCGTGGTTTTTTGGGCGGAGTTGATTGAAATCGAATCCATTCGTATCCATTTGGTCGGATAAGCCCCAGCTGCCGGAGAATGCTGTTTTTGAGGCCACCAGTTTCTGTATAAACGATTCTGAAAAATCGGTCGATTTCTCGACTTCAGCAGGGCAGCTGCAAGTACATGGCAGCAGCAGCAGCCATGCAGGTGTTTTTTTTTCTTCGGGTGGTTTTGCCTCACCAAAAATCCCAGAAAGAAGGGGTGACAAATAAATGGCGAAACAGAAAAAAGTGGGAGAGAAAGTAACAAAAAAAACCTTGACCAATGACAGGCTCCAAATGAAAATGTTACAAAACTATATCATGGTTTCCCGGATGCGTTTCAAAAAGATTTTCTACTTTGTGGTGTAGCTGATGGGTCGCTGCAACTTCCCAAATCCATCCTTCAACTTCATTGGGAAGTTTTGATTGGACTTCCTGGGAAGATAACCCAACATTATTTGTTATAAATCCTTAACTTGAATTAGACATTAATCTTCCAACCGTGATTTTTTCAGGGTCTATGTTAAACTTCAGGGCCGTAGTCCTTTTTGGCTTCCGAACCCTCCGCACCCAAAAAACATCACGAATCTCTACTCTACATCCTACATCCCCCATCCTGACCTACATTGCTTCATCCTGCTTCAATTGTGGAGGAAGTGATGCATCAATGGTCTGCTTCAAGCGCTGCAATAAGACGTCATCAGGGGTCTCTTCCACCTCCTCAAAATTCATCAAAAGGGAAGACTGAAGGATGTTCAGGGCTCCATAAGGTGGGCCCACGGCTCCATAATGGAAGTATACATAACCCCTATAGATTTGCCTCATGAATTATACGTAACTGAGGTTGTAACCATAAGAATTCCCTTTATAACTGGTTTTCCGGGGCCCACCGGAAAACAGTACTGTACCGTTGTTTTTTCTTATCCTGGGTTGATTGAAAATTTCATGGAATTGTATCACGAATTACTCCCGCCCAGACTTCTTGAACTGAACTAGAAAATCAGACAACTGCCAGAAATGAGAAGAGATGAGAAGAGGGCGGATACCATGGCAGTATAACATAGAATACCTAGGGGTATACATGTGTATTACGTATACAGCAGCAGGATCTCCTCCAAGTCCCCCCTATAAAAATAACCTCCCAAAAAAACTAATGGCAAGACACCAAAATCCTCATATTTGAAAGAAAATCCATCTCCTTTAACCAGCATGACCATTGCCATAATTGTTCTGCATCTTTCAACGAGGACCATGGTCGAAAAAACAAAAGGCAAGAAATTACAAAGTGGGCCCCTATCAGTTATAAGTAGAGTTATAACTCCACGTATTGTGGTTATATACCCATTCATAAGGCCATTGGCAAGGGGCCCCATAACTCCATTTATAACTAGTAACCAGCCGGGGCCCACGTTGTTTGGTGTTTAAATTGTATGTATCCCCTCTTCCAGCAAATGCCGAAGGGAGGGAATTTTCGGGAGGGCGTGCTCAATTTTGGACTTCCGGAGTCCTAGTGGGGCAACGAAAAATGTGCAAAGCCGTCCACGCAAAACTCTGATCTTGTGAGTGAGCTGCGACCACGCCCCCTACAAAAAGACAATGAGAATGTAGTGAGAACCATCATTGGTTGTTTTTTGGATGTGGGCCGGTTAGGAGCAGCAAAATCTATTTTCAAGGCCCTTTCTACCACAACCATTCTTCCTCACTTCTCATTTTTTTACCACCCCTGTCGAACCCCCCAACTTTGTCCCTGCAAAAAGTAATCTCCTTGGCAGAAATCATTGGATGCACTTTGATCTTCACACCAGCATCATTTTGATACAGCCTCAGCGCTGTGTGAAATTTTTCAGCGCCCTGAAGGGTCGCAAGCTAAAGAGGACTACACAACTTGTTGGTAGTTAAACCAACCCCTTTGAAAAATATGAGGAATCTTCCCAAAATAGGGGTGAAAATACCAAAAATCCAAAGCACCACTTAAGCACAATATGTTGGGATATCCCCCCAAGAGGCCCCCTGGACTCCAATTCACCACCGGGATGACATGAGTTTCATGTTTTTTCAAAACGCTTGGGGATCTCAACCAAAAACTCCTATGTGCCACCATGAACCTGGGAATGATTGTCCAACCCATTCAATATGCCACTATGTTTTCTTTCTTGAGGCCAGGTTTTCTCAGTCAACCCCCCCAAAAACAACATCAGAAACGCATCCAACAAGTCTTGAAGACAGAAACCTCGTTCATCTCAACTGGTTTGTTTCAAAAAAAAACTGTCTTCATTTGCTTATCACCAAGATGGACTTCATTTTACCAAATATATATATATATAGGGTCATAGGATCCCATAACTCCACTTACAGGGGTGAAAATAACCCCCAGTGAAATGCATTGATTTTCGACCATTTGACCATTTATCGGGGGGCCCATCGTCACTCCATCTTCTCAGAAACCCAGTCGCAAATACTCTTTCTTAGCTGGCATCAAACGACCTGTACCTAAGATGGTCATTGGTACAATTGGCACCTTTGCTCGCTTCGCCATGGACACAGGACCCCGCTTGAACTTCCTTGGTGTTTGGCTCTTGTTCCACGTTTGGAAAAAAGAACGTAAGAGAAAAAATTGTCAAGAAGTTCGGCCGTTTATTCAAAAACCACCTGGAAAGTAGATGGCGCTGGTTTATCATGGCTCCTTACTAAGCCACCTTTTGGGAGTTGCGCCATCCACTTTCAACACAGCGTTTTAGAAAAAGTGGTCACCTTCTTTCCGACCGTTGACTGGGGTCCGAATTTTTTGAGAACATGCGCCACAAAAATGATGATTCCCCACCCCCCCGTCTTTCAGGATGCTGGGGGAAGTGTCTTGTTCTGAGCAACTTTTCTCCCTTGAGGTCATTGAACGTTTTTAAAAGGTAATAACTAAACAGAACCATCCAAAAAATGAGGATCCCACGTAAAACCCCTAGAAATCACCAGTTTAGGATCTAGGGGAGCCTTGATACCTGAAAAAAAAAAATTAGAAGTCCAAGCGTTCGACTATTTTTTGCAGGGGTTTTCCCTTAAGATCATTCTTTTAGGAAGGGTTTGAACTCAACAAATTCAGGAAAATGTCAATTTTTATGGTCTGTGATTTCCAGGGCCTATATCATCTTAAGATGTGGCGTTGCTCAAAGAACCTGACGCTCCCATTCTGGCCAAGAAAAATTTGCTTGTTCACGGTGTTGCCCCCATCATCGCATAACTTCCCCCACACCCCATCCACTCTCGGTAGCCTAGGCACAAGAGTTTCCCATCACTGCTACGAGTGCCCTCCGGAAAGACGAAGATTGAGGTGCCTTGTTCCAAGGTTTCCTTGGGCTGATCTGGTTGGCAAAACTTGACGCAGGTTGGATGGCAAATGTCCAACGTGGCAGTGTACATGTACATGTCATCAACGTAAGGACGAATTGAGTTGCTTATATAAGTTTTAGTCATGGATCAAAGATGAATACTTCACGGATGCTCGCGGATTTTGATTCGTTTTGGGGGGTTAGCACCTAGATTCGTAAAGGAGTGTTAAACCAACACATTGGCATACAACCCACAGTCTTTCGTTTCAGTTGCGTTGTCATTCACCGTCTGCCTTGACACCCATGAAATTCCTCATTCATATTTCTATGTATAAATGAAAGTGACTATATAATAAGGTTCCCTTCATCAACATGAATAGATGATTTACCTACTGTGAACGAGGGTTGTGGCAATCCTCCTAATATCCCCTATATATAAAGGCTAATAAAGGGTAAGACGGTAAGACCTACTGTGGCTGGTCAACCTACCCCCCTTCGCTAAGGCTTTAATGGCCGGCCTTATTGAGGGAAACCCTTGGTTAATAAGCCCTTCACAAGGCCTTCTTTCTGGGGGGTACGTACGTTAGGGGGGGTAGCTTGACTGACCATGATATAAACCAGCAACGAAAGACTTTTTCACAACCACCATTTCCTTCCACGCCATGCTGTTCAGAAACGACACAATCACGAAACGTCTTGAGCTGCGATCGGCGATCCTCACGCTCAATGGTGATGGTCTTCGCCCTCTTCATGGCCCATCCCACAAACCTTGGAAAACAAATCCCCCAAAGTCTAGAGCCGGCCGTACCCCCCCGAAGTTTCAGAGTTCGCCCCTAAAAAGTTGCCAAAACTTTGACAAACGGAAGGGTTTCCGGAGCACCTTCTATGGCTTCCATGGCTTTCAGGGGTAAAGTCGCTGAAAAAAACTTCGAGGGGTGTCAATCCAAGTCGATTTGGTGACTGACTACGGTCAGTAGACCCCTCTTGCAGGTCACCAACTTACAGCTTATGGGGTCACAATTCAATGTACCCTGGAAGTCCTTGGCCACCATTTTTTCATAAGTTTCCAAACCACCCTTTTCCTTTTAAGTAGGGCTTTATCATCATCCAAAATTGGGTTCCCATCCTTTTTAAAAAAAGGAATGGTGGGCTTGACGTCCAACTTCCAGGGTAACCCCGCTGTTTCCCAACAAAGGTCACCGCCTTTGTAGATGTTGTCAGGTAGAATTCGTAGCGAAGAGCTACTATCCATGGGATGATTTTGGATATTTGCCTACATGAATGGTTGAATTTTTTGATGGTATATAAATTAGTAGGTAAAATGTAACAGTCCCATGGATCCTATGGGTCCTATAACCCAAATTGATTTATAATCCTATCTTTCAAGCAAAAACCACCTGGCACCAACCGATCAAACCTGCAAAAATGCTATATAGTTTTTGTTTCACCCATTTGGATCATCAACCCGGACCCGAAAAACACACCTTCAACCAACGGTTTCGGCCCCATCAAAACGAAACGCCAGGAAACGGGATCTTCAAAATAGATGCCTTGGACACAAACTTGAAGGGCTTGAATAACCTCGGTGAATCACGGTTTTTTTTCAACCCGTTTGGATCGGAGATGGTGTCATCGCCAAGGGTGAACGTGAGTTTTTGTTTACAGGTGTTTTAGTTGAATGAAGGATGTTTTTTTTTGCAGGAAAAGACGAAAGAAAGGGTTTGAAAGCAGAAGTTGCTTTTTTTTTTGGTTGGTTTCGGACTTTCGGAAATTTTGGGTTTTGGGAAGTATCAGATTCGCAAAACCAGCCATGCATGTCGCCAGTGAGCAGCAACGGATGGCAATGTTACCAACGGGCCGGTCGGATGATTTCTAAAGCTAGGAGTTCAAAAACGGAGCACCTGGAACTCCTGGTCATTCAAAATGACCTTTTTGGTATGGTTAAGTGACCCTTTAAGGGCTTTTCCGTGACCTCCAATTAGGGGATAAAAACGGCGACAATCACTTGGCTGTTAATTCCCATCAACTGGAAAATCCCTAAAACCAGCCAGCCCGGGAATCCTAAAGAAAGGGGTACGAATTCCTATGGCTTTCCCGGCATTTAAAAGATGCCCTTTTTGCATTGAACTTCCTGTTCCTCCGCTGCTGCTCCAGCACCTTGAAGCATCTTCAAGAGTTTCAAAAATCCTGCAGTTGTTAATACAGTAAAGATTGGTGGTTTCCTACCCATTTGAAAAATATTAGTCAACTTGGATCATTTCCCCAGGTATGGGTGAAAATAAGAAATATTTGAAACCACCACCTAGAGTATATCTATATACACTCCCAGTTTTTGAAATAGAACCTCCAAATGATAAAGCTTGGATTTGTTCGAAGAAATATCAGAAGATTGTACTCCCCCCAAAACTGAACGAATGTCGTGACCCAGGAAAACAAGCCGGCTATCTTTTGAGCCCGGCTACACCTTTTTCGGGGACGATACATCGTCAGTTTTTCGGGGGGTCTAGTGCAACTCATCCCATGGACCAGTCCGGAAAAAATCTGAGTCACGATCTTGGATGGATCAACATAGATTTAGACTTTTTCCGTTTTGCTGCTTAGGTACAGTAACCCCAGACTCATAATTAATAGAGTAAACTCCCCATAATGAGTTTAAGTGTTAATTTGCGGAAAGTTATCCATTTTTGAGTTTTTTTTTCGTAAACTCCTCACTCAAAAACCAAGGACCTCTCAAACTAAACTCCTTTTCGTTCACTTTTGCCACCATGGAGCTGATATACCGAGAGAATATCCATGAAGGACTGATGATTGGCCACATAAACACAGGCCTCAGACTTTTGAGGCAGATTCTCCTGACCGGAAATCTTCACCTGCCGGGGAAAGAGTCGTGGGAATCGAAGGAATTTTTTGCCAGATCTACCGGCACCAAAAAGAACGGTGAGCATAAGCCAGGTGGACCCCCTACCAGTTAGAAGTAGATAATAACTCCATTTATTGGAGTGAAATAACCCCAGTTACCCATGCATAAGGCCATCTACAGGGGCCCCATAACTCCATTTATATGAGGGGCCCACCTTTTTTTACCTTCATCCTATGGTTCCACGATACCAGTGGTTTTGACGAACAAACGGGGAAAAAAGGCATGGATTGAGGGCCGCCACTTTCTGCTATTTTGGCTTTACTATGCTACATGCAATGATGTTTATCTAAAATATCTATGTACAGAAGGTGTATATATAAATATATATATATATATTTAAAAAAAAGAGAGGATTGGATATCTAGATAGGTTCTAAGCCCTTCTAAAAACATATGACTCCAAATTTTGGACAATATAATAATATATCTCCGCAGTTTCGGGGTGAAAGGCCCAAAGTGTTAGTTCTCTAAAGCACACCTGCACAAAAAGGGACGAAATGTGTGGCCAACGGCAGGATTTCAAGTCGGAATCATGAATCTATCTTCCCCCCTCCCTAATTTGGGGAGTGTTTCCATAAGTTCACCTCCTTTTTCCAACCCCCCCTTTCCCCCACCCTGAAGAAAGGTGAGATGGTCATCTTTGACCATGCGCAGATCACGAGATCCACCTTTTTGGGCAAAGGGTGACTGGGAATTCCCAAAGATTTATGGGTGACCACGGGTAGTAATACTGTTGATGGCTGAAATCCTGCACCACGTAGGATGTACGAAACCATAAAGATAATGGGATAAACTACCTATCAAGTGGTGCAGGATTTCAGCCATCAACACTAGTAAAGGACTGACCACAAAATTTCGACTAACATTCCTAAACCAAGGAAATGAATCTCCAGTTGTTATTTTCCAAAGCAACCAGGCTTTCCAAAATAGAAGAGAAAGAAAATCCCGTCCAATGCTGATACTGCTTGTTTTACTTCTGGAACTCCTGGCAAGAGTTGTAGGTTGCAACCAGGGGCTGTATTCAGTATTGAAAACCCCCACAACATGACCCGAACCAGGCGATTTTTTCCGCCAGGTAGTTTGCAACAAGTGACACATGACGTGCCACTTCTGAACCGTGTAAAAAGATGACACATTCCTGAAACATCCCCCCATATCCTCCTCCCCCCCCAAGAAAAAAAACGATCCACCATCTTTTTCAGGAACATCCACCTTTAAATTTATGGAAACGAATCTTCAATTCACTTCCCTCTTCCCTTCATCTCTTCCACCAAGAAACCCATTTGCGACTGGGATCCTTTTTCAATAGAACTCCCACAGAAACCACTGGCAGTACCACGAAAAATCCCAAGGTCATCAATGTTGTAGCCAAGCCTATGACCCTCAGGAAGGCTAAGGGAGTATGTCCAACTCTCCGCCTCTCTGGAATAACATAACGATCCAGCTTGGTAGCCTCAAAGTTGAGTTTTTTTTGGCGACCAGGTCCAGGGTGGGCCCCCCCAAAAAAAAAATCACCATGTTATAAGTAGGGTGAGTTTATAACTCACCTTATATATAGGGATGAAATAACGCCAGGGAAACCGAAACCCGTTTATTTTCGGCCGATTGACAAGGGTTGTAACACCATAACTCCATTTATAACAATCCTAGGGGCCCACCTTCTCGGAGCGTTTAAAGACTTTCTTTTTGTCCGAAAAGTTTTTTTAACAAAGAAAAGTCGGATCACTAACAATGTCTTCATCCAAAACAGTGTTTCGTCACTACTTTGGAGAAGTGTTTACTGACCAACAAAAGGAAAGACTTCCCAAGTGTTCAAAAACTTTCTTGGAATTCACCGGAAATCGTAAAGAAGATAAAATGGTGGAACCTCCAGGGTGCTCATTCAAAAAAAACAAATCATGACAAGAGGAAGTGGGTCCCCCAAATCACTGACCCTCCTCGAAACTAGCATATCGCCTCCCAAAACACTTCTCAGTCGATGATTTTCCGAACTTCTCATTCGGTGGGATATGTATTCGTTCCCTGGCAAGAAACGCCAAAAAAAAAAACAGAAAATGTTACACCCCTGAAGTTTAACAGCAACATCACCCCTGAAAGCCATGGATGGTGTTTCCAGACTTTATCCGGCGTCCTATTGGGTTGGAAGGTTGGTCACTTTTCAGGGTTGGCTCAGTTGCTGCAACAACTCCAAGGTACCTGGATGCTAAGACTTGAAATACCTGGCTTTTTCTCGCCTCTCAGAGATCTGATTTGAGGGCTGTGTACCCAGGTGGTGCTCCACCACGTCAAGAGCAAGGATGTCAAAACCACCACACGAAGGGGCAACTTCTGGACTCTCATCACGGAGTGTTTCGTGGAGAGAAAAAACACGGGAAGCTAAGGTGATATTAGCGGGATTCTTTTAAAATGTGCATCTGCTGTTCTGGGTGTCGTTTCTGTTGCTAGGTTTTGTGATGGTTTTGTTTTTTTTCTCAAGCCAAAAACACATGAAGGACTGGCTAAAGAAAAGTCTTGCTTCAAGACTTTTGTGGAAGAGCTTATCCTACTCAGTGAATCGAATCTTGTGATGTCGTGAGCTGGTTGGATCAATAAATGTCTGCAGATCGCCTGACGGATGTTGACAGATCACCCCCAAAAAGAATGAGCCTAAATCCTTGAGACATGTTGACCTTGAGTGATGTTAACTTTTATGGATACTGACCTTGAGAGATGTTGACCTTGAGTGTTGTGTCAGTTTCATCACTCCATGATATGTACACCTTTTTTTGACACGAATGGAAACCACCTTGAACAACCACCATGAGTGACCATGAGAGGAAACATGTTCTTGCTTACTAAAAACAAAGCCGGAAGGTTCGAAGACTTCCACACCGAGGCAAACCCACTGTAGTAGTGTATCGTTGAAGTAGAAGTACTGTAGTTGAAAAGACATGATCAAATGTTTACCGTCCTCCAAGTTTTTCATTAACGAGGATCAGTCGGTTTCTCCATTTAGTTAGGATTCAGATGGGTCAGGATCGCCCTCTAATAAAGAAACCCCTTATAAATGAACTTTCTAAGAGAACCCCAACATACCCCTGGAGCATACCCCAAACATCCCCAAATCCCAAAATGAAAGGAATTCCTTCATAAACTGTTGGTTGGGGGTCTGGGGTATGTTCCAGGGGTATGTTGGATGGAAAGCGTTCGGGGTTCCTAAGCGTTTGTGAAATTGATATGAAGTCGGGAATTTGCTTTAACGAACGGCCATTCAGCTTAGCCTTTCGGTTTCAGTATACCACATATATGACATTGGAAATCTTATGAAAGCGACCCTCAATATGGTTAACCCTACAATGTCATCAGTCCTTGGCCAAATTGGATTATTTCACCGTTCCCTGGATTTCCCTGAAATAGCCGGGATTTTCCCGGCTCCAGTTTGCTACCCTTTCGGGGCCCAGATCGTGTGACGTCACCATATAATGTGACCAGAGTCATCATGATCATCCAAGTTTCAAAACCTCACTTGGTGGTCTCAACCCATCTGAAAATATGCTCGTCAAATTGGATCATGGAACCCCAAGTTATAAGGGTGAAAATAGAAAAAATACTTGAGTTGCAACCACCTACTGTTGATGGTTCAGAAATCCCAAACAACCAGCTGGGATGTATAAATCCCTGTAAATAATGGTAGATAAACTAATCAACTGGTGACTTTACCGGATTTCTTCCATCAACAGTAGCTCAAAAACAACAGAAACATCGGCTGCCCTGGCTTCTTCAAACCTCCGAGTTTATGACCCCCATTCGTTGAATAGATTAGAACCCTCCAAGGTGGACCCCCTACGATCATTGTGGAGTTATACCCCTACTTATAGTGGTTAGATGTGGTTAGTTATAACTTGGGGGTACCCCCGGCCCACTAGCAGCGGAAAGTGAAGGTTTCTAGGGGGGGGGGCCCTTCATAAAAATGAGCAGCTTATTATTTCACTGTCAGTGGGTGGGGGGTACCCCCAAGTTATAACCATTAACTGGTAGGTGCCCACCTTGTATGGGATTATTGTTTCAAAAAAACGTCTATCATCCCTTACAGTTTGCAATCTGCCACAAATATCGATTCATGAGTCCTGCCCAGGCACTAATTCACCCACAGTATGGTCACTTCGAAGACTCTCACAGGAGAAGAGACTGCGCCTGCCGTCAGCACAAAAAGCCTTCCCAATATTACCCTCCCATAATCATGGTTCAGTGGAAAATCACCCTAAATGAAAGGAAAAGATATTGGAGATACATCCATTTTCCACTGAACCATGATTTTGGGAGAAAGGGTCGTGTGCCCAAAATGAACTTTTCGACGCCATCAAGGATCACAATGCACCCACCAAAATTAAGCCGCATCATTCCGTGGATATCCGAGGTGAGGTCGTTTCTAGTTTGCCTCCAAAAATTATGTAAATTGCTCCAATCCCTGGAATACCCCCTGCAAATGAACGTGTCCCCTAAGAGGGTACCATTTTAAAAATACATTTCATCTTCCAACCATCAATCTTCAGGGGATATGTTAATTTTCAGTGGGGTAATAGTATAGTTGGCTCATTGACCAGCTACAAATCCTCGACTGAATTTATTTGGCTATCTCTGCCCACAAGTGGAAGCAAAACTGCCACTTGTTGCACCCACCAGCCCATGCGGGTACAACCCATGAAAGTAAAAAAAACGCTTTGAAACTCGAGTGATGGCCATCAAATGGGCCCAAAGTTCCAAGGAAGTTACAACACACCCTGAAGGAGCACACCCCAAACCAATCCCCCAAGAGAACTATGAAAGGAATCCCGCATTTTATAGCCTGTTGGTAAAGGTGGCTCGGGGTGTGTGCCATGTCGGTGTGTTGAAACAACCTTACGAAAGGTGTGAAATTAAATTTCTTGTTGCTATCCCGGAGGTCCCAACATCCATACGTTATACGTTGTGTTTCGTTTCTTTGGGGGTCAAAAATCTTGGGCAAAAACATCTACTGTTAGATGTGTTTTTCGCGTAAAAGACCCCCATCACTTGGGCGTTTTTCCTTGGAATCACTGAAAGGGCAGGGCATCATAGGAAGTAGCCATCCGTAGCCCCCATCCCTGCCACATCTAGAAAAACCCCACTCTCCAACTCACTCCAGTAAAGGGTGGCCTCTTTGAGGTCGCGCGCGTCTCTTGAATCTCTTTCAATTCTTTCAAGGCAGCTTCTTGCGAATCCAAACGCTGAATCACCTTTTTTTCGTTCAACGGAAGTTGGGTTAAACCAGGTGAAGCCTTCATTTTTAAGGTAACACCCATATATTTAGGGCATCACACCTTTATTTTTCATGGGTTTTGGGGTCCCAAGGATTATTTTGGACCGATCGACTATCAAGCCACGTCTAGTTGGGATTAGTTTTGGACCTAAAAAAAATATGAAGGTGGAAGATGGTTTTCCCTTTCAATTTGGACGATTTTGGGATTCCAGCCATTCATTTTCAGTGGTGAAAATTGAGCCAGTCACCCATGGATGTGAATCTCTCAGTCACCGGATCTACAATAAGCGTTTCACGCTCACTGGGCCATTTTCGTTTTTTCCACCTCTCCATGCTGTTGCTTCATGACAAGCAAGATCTCTTCAGCCGTCTCCATCGATGCAACACGGGCTCCTGAAGGTTGTCCCGTCGTTGTTTCATTTCTGCGTGGGTTTTCCTGTTAAAAAGTCCCTAGTTGCAGTTGAGCAGTAACTCAAACGCTGGGTTCTTCGGTTAGATGTACCTTTGTACCCCAGAACCCCATGAAAAATGAAGGTCTTAGGCTCTCAATGGGTCATAACTCCTTAAAATGAAGGTTGTGGCTCCCTATGGTAGGTGATTTTACTGCCATGGGTATTTTAATGGGCCATCGTAAGGAAATGGAAAAGTCCTAAAAGGTCTTAGCCCATTTGGGCTTGGGCCTAGGCCAGTGCCCTTTCCCCCGGTAGAAAGACCCTTCCTCTGAGTGATGGAAGTAAAATATGGAAGATCCTGGAAGATAAATCTACCCAACCTACCCTTCCTGAAACTAAGAGCAAAAGAACCTGAAAATCCATGGTTGGTCCAAATGAAAGGTCCAACCATGGGATTCGCCCAAAAAAAATCAGGGGCTCTTGCTGTTTGTTTCCGGCAGAGTTAAACCTCAAAACTTAAGGTTGGAGCCAAGGGGATTCTACTTCCCTGACCCAAGAGTTATGAAAACCGCCCAGCTGGCCCGAGGAGGGCGATCCTTTCTTCACAATGGAGCCTCTTGTTTTTTTCAGAGGCTCTCAGCTGTTATTTTTGGGATCATGGGATCTTTGCTTCAAAAACCTCTGGCCAGATCAATCACCAACCTAGATTTCCGTGAACTAAGGAGATGTCCATTCATTTAGCTGCATTTTGGGGGCCCAGGTCGTGTGACCAGAAAATTCATCCCACGCCGGTGATGCGTGGATGAGGCTCCAATCTGTGTATGGAAAAAAAATCCCTCGACCAACAGCTAGACCAAAGTGGTCAACCAAAAAAGGCTTGACCCCACAAATCTCAGTGGACGCCCCCACAAACACAAAGACCCCAGAAATTTCGGTAGTAAGTCGTTTTATGTCGTTTTAGAGGTGCGCTGACTCAGGAAGAACGCCCCTTTTCAAATGATTAGCACCAAAGGAAAACGGGAACGGAGATGACTCTATCAGGTACAAGTGGATAAGTGGAGCTGCTGTATTTGTATTTTTTGAGTTTTTGCGTATTAAAAAAGGTAGAACCGGCAAACTATTTTTTTGGATGGACGAAAAAAACAGCACGGAGGCCAGATATTTTTGTGCAGGTTATCGATTGATGAGTTGAGATTGGTATACCTTACTCCAATGATAGCAAAAACTCCCCTGTCGTTTCGCCGGATCAGAAAAATTGCCAACCCCTTGCCATCTCCACATTCAACTTCCGGTATTCCTTTGATGTCAGACTGCAAGATCTCACGAGTTTCGTTCTTCCAAAGATGTCCTGAAGAAGTCGGCAAAACTCCAGAGGTAGAATTATTTCGATGGTCAAGACAGTCGAAAATTTGAGGGTTTTGAGAAAACCTGTGATACTGTTGATGGACAAAATCCTGCACCACCAAGGATGATGATTATCCCATTATTTATAGGGTTTTAACCATCCCAGGTGGTGCAGGATTTCGTCCTTCAACAGTATCATCTTGTGATCTTTTCTTGTCGAAAAAAAGACACCACTTACCCGAGGAATTTTACAAAGGTTTGTGGATCTATCGTCCTACCAACTTACTACTAAATAGAATAATTGCAGTAAATCCAAATATACTGGATGAAAAACAGAATAGTATTGCTTTCACATATATAATCTTTGTATGGAAATTGAAGTTTCGTCTACTTCCAACTAGATACCAACCATAACCACTTCCGGAATGCCTTTCAATGCACCACTTGCCTGTCAAGACCTTATGGCCAGGGAGGGGAATTGGTGGCGTTACATCCAGCATCCTAGAAACTAATTCCCATGTATTTCCAAAAAAACACCTCCACCCCTTTAGCCGTAAGGAAACATCTCATAATCTCATAAGACAAACCTTACAACAACAACAACAACAACAACAACAACAACAACAACAACAACAACAACAACAACAACAACAACAACAACAACAACAACAACAACAACAACAACAACAACAACAACAACAACAACAACAACAACAACAACAACAACAACAACAACAACAACAACAACAACAACAACAACAACAACAACAACAA
>DF241144.1:0-21612 GCA_000507305.1 Breviolum minutum Mf 1.05b.01
GTGATATATATAATTCTCAAAGTGCACCCATGGAAATCCCTTTCAACCATTTTTAGGGTTTCAATGGGTTTCAAGCTGGCTGGGCAGATGTTACCGTAATGCACCATCCTTTCAAAATTCATCCTCCATATATATCTTCCTTTGTCCAGTCTTCCCAGTCATACCGTGAAAATATGTGAAACATATTCAAAGAGTTCCAGTGAGTTTTCACATCCAAATTAGATCCCAATCATATATTCTTGGGTTGTACGGTATACATGGTGTTGATTCCGATTTTCAATACAAGTCTTGAAAGTCCAGGATGGCTGATCGGATGTATATCGGACTGATCTTTCTTCAGGTCCACTTGTGATTTGTAGAATCTACAAATTTATCAAGTGTCTTGGGGAGGTGGTTTTGTTAATGTCTTTCATGATCAAGATATCTTTGTTGTCTTGTTTGTTGACGAAAAAAGACTACATATTATAAAAAATTCACTAGATATACCCTACCTGGATGTGCCATTAAGTTAGTAAAAGGTTAGTAAGTTGGGTATAACCACACTATACTCTATTTAAAAGTAGGCTAGCATCCATTTACTAACCATTGATCCTTACTCCTGGGACATCCTAGTAACCGTTCTCGCGCAGAGATGATGGTCCACTTCTGAAAATTCATTCAACCGTGGGGTGACCCTATGAGTCGAAGACAGAAATCATCGTCTCATGAAGATCAAACTGTCATACCTGGACAGAAATTGATTATCCCCTAAGGATCCAGGTATGTCCTAAGTTCAATGGATTTTCCCTACAATCCTGTTTTGGGGGATGGGATTTTTCGACCATCAATCCTACGAATTTTCGGGAAGGGTCTGGATTCCTAGGGATCCTTATTTATTGTCCCTTTCTGTGCGATATGTTTGTTCCCCTGGAGGATACAGTAGTTTTTTTTTACGAAAAGGTCACGTTTTAGGGGACTATGTTAAAGTTAGGGAGTGTACATTATATATCCCTAAGAATCCAGACCCCTCCCCCAAAAAAATCCCCAATATTCGTAGGATTGATGGTCGTCGAATATGTAATCCCATCGAAAAAAAAGGTCATAGGATTGGATCCGGCAAATCCCGGATTCTTAGGACATACAAACGGATCCTTAGGGTTACTTGTAAGGGATTATCAACCCTCGTGATTTGCGGGAATAAGTCGAGTCAATTTTTTTGGGATTGGGTAGAGCTGGCTTTTCAAACATGGCATGGTGATGAGCAGGTGGATTGTGAACTAGCGGTGGTATATCAAAAGACCCTTCCGGATGTTTTTGTTCATAAAACTTCGGTGGGGGGGGGGAAATGTCACGAAAATCGATGTTGGGGTCACTTGCTCAAATCGAAATGAATGGAGTGATGGGACCGCTATAAAGGGCCGAAAATAAATGGGTAACTGGTGTTATTTCACCCTACTTATATGGGTTACACCCCGGAAGATTAACATGGAACCTGAGAATACACCCCTGGAAATGGAAAATCATCTTCCAAACCATCATTTTCAGATTCTATGTTGATCTTCGGGGGTGTATTTCACTTCACTTGTATCTGCTGACTCGGCCCATTTTGTACGAAGTGGCTCCACACTTTATTGGTTGCTTTCTTTAATTTCCATAACCCATTAGGCATCCATGGGAATGGTATCTTTTCCATTCTTTTCCTATATTTTATTTACATAATAAACAAACATCAACCAAATCTAGGTAGATACACCGTACATGGAAAGTATGCATAAAAAGGGGTATAGATGACATTTGCTTATCTTCGACATGTTCACATTCTTGGAGGCTTGAAAAGATCCAATGACTTGCCTAACTTCGCAATTGAATCCACCGCCCCAGCCCGCATGAAAGTTTCATTCACTCTTATCCCGCGACGCGTGTTCTGACCGTCGAAAAAAAGCGATGGAAAGAAACGCAATTTCAATGATCGCGTCGTCAAGCGACGCGAACGACGAACGACACAGGAGATGTACAAATGGACTGGGCAAATTCATAAGCAAGCTTAGCCAACCTTATCACTATACATTGCAATTCATTTGGTGAAGATTCTCAACATGATGCATTAGCTTTGTGAATTGACAATATTGACAATATGTTGAAAAAGAAAGGGACAACTCACATATGGAAGTTCCGAAAATTTATCGAGCACTGGAGGCTGGGAAAATCCACCTGAACCAAACCTCATCTCTAAGGTTGTTTCAACACACCTTTGGAACACACCCCTAAATCTTTACCAACGGGCTATTTTCAGTGATTCCTTTCATAGTTGGCGAACGGGGGATTGCCTGGGGTGTGCGATATCAGGGTGTGTTGTAAGTTTCTTGGATCATCAAACCTCATTGTTGGATTCATCCTCTAGTTTTTGGGTGTGTAAAAAGATGAACCCTTCAGCCGCTCAAAATTTTACTACCCTGGTGGCTGGTGGGTCCAGAAATCATGTAACATATCTACATCCATCCAGTCACAGCGAAACTGAGCAACACCCTGTATGACGAGAGGTACTGTTGATGGCAAGCAGAAATCCCGCTACATAACCAGTTGAGGTTGGTAGTTTATCCACTATGATTTACAAGGTTGGAATGCATCCCAGGTGGTTGTTTGGGATTTCTGAAGCATCAACCTGAACACAGCTCCACCTCAGTACGATGAGAGATGGACCCAGGGAATAGGGGGGATTGGAACTCCAAAAGTCAACGACTGGAAGAATTGGAAGGGCAATTCCTTTCCCTCGGGATCCAATCACCTTGTCAGATGATGATTGGGATGTATAATCCCCTCCTCAGGAAGGTATTTAGGTTCCATTACCATTCTCAGAAGGTGATTGGATCTCTAGGGTTTAATGTTTTTTTGCTGGCTAAGTTCAACTGATCCTTCCCATTTGAGTCCATGTTTAAGTCCCGTGAAGTGGTCTAGCGGCCGTACATTTTTGTTACATACAGAATTCATATACACACGTATCTTAAGTGTGCCTCGGCGAAAAAGGTAGGCTTACATATGGCCAATAAATTGGAGTTAATTACTAACGAGTTACATGTCCTGGAATGATCCTCGAAGTAGATCCTTATTATTTTGACTAACCTTTGGAAAGCATCAT
Organism: Breviolum minutum Mf 1.05b.01; assembly: GCA_000507305.1. Classification (NCBI taxonomy): domain Eukaryota; class Dinophyceae; order Suessiales; family Symbiodiniaceae; genus Breviolum; species Breviolum minutum. The sequence goes on from DF241144.1 coordinate 3,116, forward strand.
GGATGCTGTTGATGCCTCAGATTTTTTAAATCAGTTGACATGAGCAATGAAAAGACCTTGGTTGTTTAGGGTTCTATAAGGGCTTATACTATTCAGTTATATGGGGATTTTTAATAAACCATAAAGATCCCTATGAAACAACCAGCATGCTGGAAAGTAACGGGTTATTTTTGTGGCTCATATAGTAAATATGGGCATGATTTGAATGATGTTGTGAATATCTCAACAGGCTAGCCGGGTTTCTGCCATGAATCATATATATAGGGGAAAATTGATTCTGATCAAGAAGATTGAGTCGTGCAATGTGGCCTCATCTTCATTTTGATATTTTTGGATCCCTGGAGAAAATAGACTTGTGAAGGGTGTTTGGTTAGTAGGATTTGTCGGCCGAAATTCCTGAAGGTAAATTTTGATCTCCCAAAAACACACTGAAACACCAAACCTCATGAGTTACTTGGATGTCCAGGTATACGTAGAGGTTCAGGATACTTAGCAAGTGGATAGTAACCAGGGTTATAACCTCTATAAGTGGGTTATATGTCCCCTAACTAGGGTTATAAACCTACATATAACCAGTTACTAAGTATCCTGAACCTCTTAGTAGGTATCTAAGGATAAGTTGCAGTGGAGTGTCATTGATGTCATTGCGTTCCGGAGGCCACAGTTGGTACCCAACGGTGAGAAGACATTCCAAAATGCATGGTATAACCCTTCCTTTTAAATAAACGCACAACAAATTGGGCTCCTATGATCCTTTTAAGTAGGATTATGGGGTCCCTACAAATGGTTAATTAATATTATGTAATTGGTTTGCCTGAAAAGTTTATTTCACCTTATTTTCACGGATGTTATTTTGGGCCTGAGATTTTAGATGGTTTTTTGGGTCCACTTTGAAGCCTAATACCTTCATGGCGAAGTTTAAAAGACTCCCTGCAAGGTGGGCCGTCTTCGCCGATCGTTATAAATGGAGTGGTTAGGGGCCCCTATAAATTGCCGAAAATCGATGGGTAAGCTGGGATCCTTTTGGGGATCCTTTTGTATGTCCGGATAAAATCCGGGATGAATGGGACCCCTATCCAATCCTATGACCGATTGGCATCGGATTTTCGACTATCAATCCTACGAATTTTTGGGGAGGGGTCTGGATTCTTACGGATTGCTTGAATTTGTTCTACTTAGTTTTGAAGATCCAATGAGTAGAACTAGTGTCATTGTAATGACTGATGCCCATCATTGTCCATTTCAAAAACAAAAATTGGAGGAGGTCCGAAACGTGTAATTTGTCTCTTTAAATTCTTGGTTGAACAACCGGTCCCCGGTGGGTACATTTCTAGTGTCATTTTCTCAAGGCGCAAGCCATCTCGGACTTGCCGTCTCGGTGGTCGCAGCGATGGAAGTTGATTATCAATGGTATCTTTCATTCAGATCACACAGCGATAGATAATAACTGGATATGGTATGTATATAGATAGCGTAAAACAGAAGTTGTATATCCATTGATCCATGTTATTGAAAATGGATGCATGGATGAATAGATGGATGAAAAGATGGATTGATGGATGGATAGAAGGAGATGAAAGACGGAAAGATGGATTGATAGAAATATGACAGATCGAAGTAACTAGCTAGAGATAGAGCTGGCGATAGGTATGTAGGTGTATACTCTATATACCTCCGTAGATGGAAAGACAGATAAATCATTGGATGTGATCATTTCTAATGTAGAATTAATTGAGATGCATATAGACAGATTGACACATCGACGGATAAACAGGTTGACAAGCAACTAAAAATAGATACAATAGATACATAAAAGGACGCATCAGTGATGAAAAGACAGCCAGACAGACAGACAGACAGACAGACAGACAGATGGATAGATAGACAGATAGATAGACAGAGATAGATAGATAGATAGATAGATAGATACATAGATAGATAGATAGATAGTCATAGACATAGATGTATATTGATATAGACAGGTAGATAGATCTGGATAGACATTGATAATCATAAATAGATTTATAGATAGGTTCTGATAGAGAATGCTCTCTCTCTCTCTCTATGTATATATATATATATGTGTGTAGATGTATATTTACAACTAGGTATACCTGCAACGATTTTTCATTTGTTATTAATTATAGGTTGATAAAGATAGATACAAGGTGGGTCCCTACCCGTTATAAATGGAGTCATAGCCGCTAGGGGTTGCAACTCCACTTATAACTGTCAGGGGCCCACCTTGTAGGTATATATACAAATGGATTGAAACAGATAAATGGAGCTAGATAGAGATAGATAGATAGATTGATAGATTGATAGATAGATAGATATATAGATATATAGATAGATATATAGATATATAGATAACTAAGTCCTAGGTAGATACAGACAGACATAAAGCAAGAAACTAGAAATAGATAGATGGACTATTTCAAGATATTAGTGCAACCCCACAAGTCATTCCTTTCCTCCACAAGTCATTCCTACGTATCCCCTTTTCCCGGGGCTTGGGGAAAATCATCATCTTCAAAAGTGCCGGAAGGGGAAACGGAGATTAATTAGTTGCCCACACAAGGTGCTATGGGTAGTTTGGAGTGTACCATATTTTATCCATATCCTGGGTGGTGGTTTCAAATATTTTGTATTTTCACCCCTATTTGGGGAAAGGATCCAATTTCACTAATATTTTTCAGACGGGTTGAAACCACCAACTAGTTATCCATATCTTTTTTGTCCGGAAATTAGCACAGAAAGCCCCTCGAATGGAAGATGAATTTGCTAACAGTAACTTCTGACACCTGGAGAGTCTAGAATGAATAGATTTACTTAAACTCCATACAAGGGGCTTAGCAATTCCTTGCTTGATGTTTTTTTGTTTAATGCGGGTACTAGACATCACACCAAAATGCTAGTGAATGTTTTTGTTCAACAGTTTTTGTTTGTATCCTATATAGGATCATATAGGATCCATGTCTGGTATATTTACCTACATTTACCATAAAAATCAACTAAATGTAGGTAGATATACCATACATGGATCCTATGAATATTATTAAATTGGACTGACATGCAGTCCTTATTTTTGTTTCAATGCAATTAGTTCACTCGCTGCCAATTTTGCGACGAACTGTTCAAGATCTGTTCAAGCGCAATATGCGGCCTTTACCAAATCACCGTTTTGGAAGAAAAAAGAGGTCCGTCCACTTGGATGTCCCAGGAAATTAGTAACTGGTTAGGATCAATGGGTTATAGCCAATACTTATAAATGGGGAACTTACTAACCATGGTTATCAGTCACTTACTTATGATTAGGGAACTTACCATGGTTTTCTCGGATCAATGGGTTAGTTACCACCTACTTGTGAATGGTTTGTATATTGGGGTTATCCTAACCCATTGATTCAATCACCTTTCATCCTAACTTCCAACGGGACATGCAAGGTCCGGTGAAGTGATGTGGATTCCTTAGATTTTCAGGTTGCCAGGAATGGGAGGTACTGATGGGCCAGGTGGGCCCCCTAAGAGTTACAAAACGTTGAGCTTTTTGGGACCCTATAAAAATGCCCGAAAATACATGGGTTTGCCTGTGGTTTTTTTTAAACCTATCTTATAGGAGTTATAACTCCACTTATAGCTACTGGGGTTCCCTTGTAGAAGGCTGTTTTGGGGGCGGGGTTTTCCTTAAACCGTATCCAATGCAGCTTATACAGGTGGGGATTTCTTGCACATCTCTTCCACGGAACGACTGATGATGATGATGATGATGATGATGATGATGATGATGATGATGATGTTTTTTTGCCGAACTCGGTGTGAAGGAGACCTTTTTTGATTTGCCATTGTGTTGAGGATATAGCTTGGATGATCCCCTAGATGTCAGCTAGTAGTCGTTTAGATGTCTAGAGTCTTGGAAAAAATGTTTGAGGTTTATAATTGTATGTTCTTTCCGTGAAATTCTAGCTGGTGGTTTTAAAGATGTTTTATTTTCACCCCTACGTTGGGAAGATTCCCATTTCGACTAATATTTTTTCAATTGGGTTGAAACCACCAACTAGTCATATAAATCATATAAGCAGGATACCCATTTCAATCGTGTATAAAAAAAACTGATGATACTACCAACCGACATCCAGTCCCACAAACGCGTTTTGAAGGTAGGGATGGACCCACAAAACATACCCAAAACATCTACCAAACCGAAGGAGGGGGGTATGACTGGATGTCTACTTGGATGTCCCAGGGAGTTAGTAAATGGTTAGTAAATGGGTTATAACCTATATACTTATAAACGCAATATACTAGGGTTACAACCCACTTACTAACCATTGATCCTAACTTCCGACGGGACATCCAAGTAGGGCTAGGCGAGGCTTACTTTCCCGCCCATGTTTTTGTTCTGTTGCCAGGTGGATTCGTGTCATTGCAACTTTACCCCCGGAGAAAGGTGGCAAAAACGGGTTTCCGTTTTGCAGAAAATCATGTAGAAAAAAAACACGGAAAACTCGCATGACACATGGAAAACCAACCATTCCCAAATGCTCCATGTATATTTTACATATTATACCTATACTTTTAGATAAATCTAAGCAAAATGTCGGTATAATCTGTATATATGTAAATATACCATACATGGAGCATATGTGATTTGAAGATGTATCATATCCTATCAAAAAAAAATACCTGCTTTGCCAGCTAGCCATGATAGTGTCGGGGGAATTTTGAGGAATGGATACCAAAAAAGATGCGTTTGGAAGATGCTTCAAATATTCCGTAGTCTTCCAAATACCTGCTCAGGAAGTCTTTGGGGTAGGTTTTTGGGGTCCAAATACCTACTCACATGGTGTTTGGAAGCCTAGGGATTATTTATGGTGACATTTTGGGAATCTATTCATCCAATTTCAGTCAGGGGTGGTAGACATCCAGGTGTCCATAGCTAGATTGACCTATTGTTTGACCTCCAGATGGTTGCATATATTTTCCAAATTGTGTTGAAACCAAGCAGATAAGCATCATCACTTCCTTGAATTGAGCTGGGGTTCTTGAGGCCCCATGTAATAGTTACATAACTTCAGCATCATTTTTTCCAACGGGTTTCAACCCCTGCCAGGTCGTTTGTACCGTTCCAAGGGCGTTTTAGTGGCCAGTGGAAGGACCGATTTTTTGCTTGTTGTTTCTGTTTCGGGAAAGTGTTTTGGCCCCGAAATTCGGTTCAGAAGGAAATACCAAGTGAATTGCTTTTTGAAGTTTGGATTTTTTTTTGGTTGGGAGAAAGAAGAACACACACACACACACCAGCGTTCACTCTCACGTTGTGGTATGACTTTAAAGGGATTAATCTCTGATTTTGAATATATAATCTAGGTGTTTGGACATAGTTTTGTGTGTTTACTTATATTTGAAGGGAAGTGATCCAACTTGACTTTTTCATATTTTAATTCATGGGTGAGTTTGAAACCACCAACTAATGACCCTTTGGTGAAGTTGGATGAAAACATGTCCCTTACTTGTATTATTAGAGGGCAAGCGGGAATGAGGGCAGGAATGGCTAGCTGGTGGTTGGGTAATAGGCAGGAAGATTTTTTGCGTGCAAGTGCTTTGATAGCTAAACCTGCAAAGACATCCACTAATGTGTTTTCCTTCCAGCCTCTATTTAGAATCAATACATTCTTATATTCCCCAACCACCAAGTCTTCCAAATAGATTTGTTTTGGGTAGGATTCCTCTACTTTAACACCATTGCGATTTAGTGTGATGTTTTTTGGGTCAGAACGAAGCGACATTGCGTGACTAAGGTACTTCGGTAAGGTGACACATTAAGTATTTCAAGATGTTTGATCTTAATCAAATATCTGGTTCACCGACATAATTTTGACCCAGATAACATGCAGATATGGGAGATTTCAACGTGATGCAGTGATGCCCTTTCAGTCTCAAAATGCTGGTTAGTCACGTCAGTTTCTGGCTTTCGAGTTTTCTTCCTGTCCAAGAACAGAAATGTTGGTTTCCCATCACCCCGAGTCAAGACATCAAGACATCCAGGCACATACGGAGGAATACATTCAAGAACCTTCCAGACTGTCGACGATTAGATGAATTAAACAGGATCAAACTGTTATTTGAAAGGTGGCAACATCATCCGTGTGTGTTGCAGAGAGCACAACCTGCCTACATGTCGGTACTGGGTGCAAAAGCGTATTTTTTCAGGACTCTTTTTGGGATATGACATCCTTGGAATTCACACTAGTAAGCAATATCTCGGAGATAGCTATCATAATCTGGGAAGTACTCTATATTCTTGAATACTGTGACAATTCCCTTCAGGCGGCCTTATGGGGTGAGTGGCATTTGGAGGGGGGGGTGCTTGGAGGATCATCCCAGTTAGTAAGTACTTAGTAACCCCCATTTATAAGCCATAAAAAGGCCATTTGGAAGGGGAACAACTTGAACAACCCTAGTTAGGGGACTTACGATCACCATAGTTATTAACCACTCAACCAAGTCCCGGGAGCCCATCCTCCACGTACCCTTAGATTCCCACGTATCCCTGGGATTTTCGCTCTTGTTGTGAAGGAGGCGCAAGCTCATCTTTCATGCTGTGGCGGATGTGACTGAGACGTTTCTCGGCACCTAACTGGGAGTGTTGATTCGTGTCGACAGAAACCACCCACACCTACCCGAGATGTTGAAATCCTGTTGATGGTTCAGAAATCCCAAAGAACCACCTGGGATGCATAAAACATATAAAGCCTTGTAAACAACGGGAGAAACTACCAACCTCAACTGGTGATCGCCGGATTTCTGAACCATCAACAGTATGTTTCCAAAATTATGATGATTATGGGCACCCCAAGTCCAAAAGGATCTTGAAATTGCCCTAATATGAGGCGGATGAAGTATATGCAGAATCTATATCTGACTGTTGAAGAATTTGCCCTCTAATAATATAGTGCATTGTTATATAATGACCTTGGAAAACTGGTAGATGTTGGTTACCCCCAACTTTGAGACATACATACCCATGTTATCCCATGTTGAGATTCGCGGTGAAGGAAAAATAGCATTTGATTACGATTGGTTATGGTCAAAATCTTGATGTATCACTTTTTAGGATGATCTACATATTTTGATCATATTTTGCTTAAGTTGATTTTTTTGATATGATTCTTTACCTCATATCAACTCGCCAACTGTTGTTTTTTGTCCTTAAGTGTTGGCACATCCAGTTCGGAACGCCAGTTGCAGCCTGAGTGATCCGGTGTTCGACTTTCATCCCCCAACAACAGCATACTAGCGATCCTCAGTTGAGGTACAAGATGGGCCCAAGGCCCATCGTTTTGAATGGAGTGATATCAAACGACCCCCTAAAAATGAATGGCCGGAAATTTGTTCAAAATCATGGTAACTGTTTTTTTTTCATAACCCCAAAAAGGGGCCCCAAGAACTCGACAATTCATAAGCTGGTTTGACAATGCCTACCGGCTGTATTCGCTTGGATGAACTTAACACATGCTTCCCCGGATCAAGGTCGGTCCAAGCCGCCGGCCCCGATTTTTTTGTTGGGGGAAACGAAGAAAAAGTCCGTCGAAAACTGAGTTTGGATAGAAATTGATTTGTGAAGATTGAAAACCGATGGAGAAACAGAGAACTGATGTTTGTTTAAGGTGATTTTTTATGGATTCTATCATCATAAATCACCATTAAATTAAACCACTATGGGGAATATGTCTTTTTCCCCAACCACCTAACAAGCAAATCTAAGAGATGAAATTTGATTGGGATGTATATATTCTTGTTTTTTTGTTATTCCGGCCTTGGAATGTTTTGCCTGGTTCCTCTAGAAAATGAAGAAACACGAAATCCCCCCCTTATCTAAGACATCTCTCACAAGATAAACGTGTTGATGAAGGCTCAAGCATGTGCGATGTTCTGTTAATGGCTTGTCAAGTGCTATGGCCATCCAAGTAGATGTAATCCTCCACTTCGAAAGGCTTCGATAACACTATGTGGATGTTTCCGAAAATAGTGGTACCCCCAAATCATCCCATTTTAATAGGGTTTTCCATTATAAACCATCCATTTTGGGGTACCACTATTTTTGGAAACACCTATGTGTTTATTTTCCCAGATTTTCCTGAGGTCGGAGGGTCCTGAGTGGGGAAGCAATGAGGAAAAAGTCTGCAAGATGGTTTCTTGGCGATAAGGCGAAAGTATCCAAAAGAAATAGTTGGGTGTACCCCTAACAGTGTAGCCATGGTATTTGTTGTGTTCTCTAGGGTTTCTTGGGTATCATAACCCATAAATACCAACTATATAAGGATTTCCGCATAGGGGTAGGGGACATCCAACCATCCCCTGAGCTATGGGATTTTGGGAGCGTTGAAGGTAAAAACCTTTGTAGAAAGCTTTGGTGGTATGAATGTCGATGGATATTTAGTTTCATAGATTTCTAAGAACAAGTTGAATCTCTATGATAAAACTAAATCAGTTGAATAGAACAAGTTGCATTGAATTTAGTATAACTGTGTTTCTATAGATGTTCTAAGATTTAATAAGAATCAACGTTGAATGTATATTATGTTTTTTGTTAAAGCTTGCTGATAACTAACACCTGGAAAAAAACACCAAATATGTTTCGACAGGATTCAACACGATGTTTGTTCAACACGGGCCATCGATCAGTAACTTATGTTACCTGACAGTGATTCCACCGACGGTGGAACCGGTGGTTGAAACCCCAAGCCGAGCTGATGACGATTCCGAACTCCTGTTTGTGATAATCCGTGATCCAGCATGGCTGGAAATGGTGGTGCCTAAGTTAATATCCCTAAGGATCCAGATATGTCCTAAGAATCCGATTATCCCTACAATCCTATTGTGGGGATGGGATTGGGACCATCAAACCTACTCTAGGGAAGGGTATGGATCCTTAGGGTATCAACTGGTAAGCAAAGGATCAAAAACATTCACAGTCCCACAGGATCCGTGGGACTGGGACTGGTGTATTTCAAATACATCTACCCATAAATACCAAACAAATGTAGGTTGATTATACCAGTCCCACGGATCCCATGGGAGTAAGGTGGTGGGTTTATTTTCTGCGTTGATGTTGAGACCTGTGTCACCTCTGACCAACCATAAGCCAATGAAATCACCCAAAAATTTGAGAAATTCTTTGGGGTTTTCGAACTTTTTCCAAGCACAAGACCAAACCCTTCGCAAGAATCCAAGTATCACGGGATCCCTCCGGTAGGGATCCGGGGGCTCAACTTCTTCGAATGGTTTCATGAAACCTAAAGGACTTTTTGCGTTTCGGAGGTGATGAAGGACATCCCAATAAACTTCTCTGACATGACTGGATGCCTAGGGCCTACTACCCGGATTTATCAACTGTTTTGGACAAAAAAGTCTCCGCAGTTTACAAAAATCGACAAAAATATGGACCGGATTTTACCGCCTGCCATTTAATGGAATTTTAATGGAGAGCGGTGGTGGAAACTTCAGGTCTTCATTGGGAAAGCCTTGGCGCGGAAAGAAATTGAAGAGTCTGGGAGCCATGGGTTCAGCTGGAGTTGGGTGAAGCCTCACAGGCGGCAAGCCCTAGACATCCAAATATACCTACTGAGGTTTGGTGTTTAAAAGATAGATTTCTAGGTGGTCCAAATATCTTCTCAGGAGGTATCTTATTTTCGATGTCTAGGGTTGAAGTTTATTTTTTTACAGCTTGTACTACCATGGTGGACCAAGCCTTAGGATCCGATCATCCCAGGACTTGGATACGTAGTTAGTAATCCACCCCATTTTCTAAGGCCTAGTTTAGGCCATGGATGCAAGGGGAAGAGCCACAGGTCTTGGGGACTTACTATCACCAGTCCTGGCATGATCCTCCAAGTAGAGGTTAAAATCACACGTTTGATCACCTGAAGATGTTGTCCTTGATGTTTTTGTTGGGTTTTCTCTTAACTAGGTGAGAAATGAACTAGGTAATATAATATGATGATGTATTATTTATCATATTTGAACTATATAGATCATTTCTGGGTTTATAAATCAAGGAGGCTCTGTCTACGTAGCTATCAAGCTAACTAAGTGATTTTTCCTGACTATCCAATGAAGTAACCAACCAACTGACAAACTAACTGAGCATCTGACCGACCAGCGGACCAACTGGTGTTACAGCAAGCAGCCCACCCCCCCTTTGGGCAGCAAGCAGTGGGTTTTCAGAAAGGTCTACCCTTTCGAAACAAAAGGTTTGCAGCAGCATTGTAGAAAAGACGGAACATGTGATCCAAAAGGTAGCGACTGGTACAATCAACTCCGGATTAATGAACCGCTCTACTCAAATCAAAGTGATGAATTGCTACTAAAGTGGGACCTTCAATCCTCCAATTTCTTCGACTTGTTTAGTTGGTGTCTTTTTAAACGGATGCTGCCCTCGGATTCATCACCATGATTTTCACCACCGTTTGGGGAATATGTTTATTGGTCATTTTGTCAAAAAACCAGCGAACAAACAAATCCCAGGTTACCGATAGCATCAATGGGACTGGTATATTTACCTACATTTGGTTGATATTTATGGTAAACGTATGCAAATATACCATAGATGGATCCGATGGGTTATAAACGGAGGGGTTGGTGCATTCAGGGTTTGTCATTGATGGGAGTGTTCTCCCTTCTGATTGACCTTTCCATTTCGTGAAATATCATCCAAAGTTGATGTAGACTTCAAATTACAAAATGTAGAATTTTGAGGGTTTTATTGCAACATGTCATTTGTTTCCAAAAAATCCAGGTTATTGATATTTTTTTCCTAGGAGTGAAGATCCAAGAAAAGATGAACTTTCTGAATCAACCAAAACGACCAATTTTCCATCTTTTTTGGGACTCTTGAATTTTGAGATAAGGATTTGAGGCTTATGACTGATACCGGCCCCTTAAATATGTGTGTTTTAAATTAACCTGTTTTTTATTCTTGAGTTTTTGAAGGCAACCGTTCCAACAGTTGCCCATAAATATGGTCACTGCCTTCTTGCCGGCAATGAGGGTCACCAACCGACTCTCCACGGGTTGCGGAACGAGGCGATTTTTGGAGGTGCTTCAACCCATCAAATTGAACTTGAGGTGTGAGTCCATCAGTTTTGGGACGTGGAGGTTTTTTAAACGTGATTTAGTGTATCAACAAACGTGGAAGGTGTTTTTTTTGTTTTTTTATTGTTGGAAAAGGAAAAACAAAACGTGTGACTGTTTGTTTTTGTTGTTGTTGTTGTTGTTGTTGTTGTTGTTAGGTTTCTAGGGTCAAAATATGATGAAATGTTCCAGAGATCAGTGGTGATCATATCTTGGACATAAGCCTACAATGATGGATATATAAGTGAACCTTATATTCTGGTCTGGGTGTGAACCCCCTCGTCCCGCAAAAGCCCACCCACGATCCTGTGCCTGTCACACACTGGGACAAAAGCCCACCCCCCAACCCGACCTCCCGACCTTGATAATTTCCTATGTCAGCCTTAATTCTCCCGAGGTCAGTTTTCAAATTACCAAATTATATATAAAATGACGACCTGGAAATTTTCAAGTAATTTGCCCAGATGTACAGAAAAAACGTAAATATCGGGATCTTCCCCCCCTCCCGGGATGCCAGTCACCATCAAGGATGGTTACAGGTTTTTAGTAGGGGGATCCCGGTATCCCGGAAATGGATCTATATAGCTACTTGGAGGATCATCCCATTTAGTAAGATTTAGTAAGTAGTTAGTAACTCCCATTTATAAGCCATTTAGGCCATTCGGAAGGGGAATAACCCCATTTAGGGGACTTACTAACCATGGTTATTAACCACTTACTAAATGGGATGATCCTCCAAGTAGGATCTACTCACTTCCCAGGCCTCCTTTGACCATTCCGGTCCCATTGACCAGTGCCTTGGGCTTAGCACAGGCGGGGTGTTTTATGAGAAAGTTGCGGGGAAAACTGGGATGTCCTGCTGGTACTTAGGATCAATGAAGTATTTCACCCCTATATGCCTATATAATTATATATAAGTAGGTGGTTTGTAAGTCCCGTAAATAGGTGAAATAAACCAACTTACGAACTAGAGACGATCACGTCCATGGACGCCCGAGTTTTTTTGGTATAGGAGTTTGATTTTTGGTTGTTTTGTTGGAGGAGTTGGGGACTGGAAGTCCAACCGGCCACCATGGTTTGAAAAGATTGGTGCAAACGAGTTTCATCATTCTTTACAGTAAGGGTTTATCATCAGCAACAAGGAACCACCATGTTTTAACAATGGTGGTTGACTTCCAGGGCTTTTGGGACTGTAGATGTTTTGGGGGATTCGACATTTACCATAAAAATCCACCAAATGTAGGCAAATATACCATACATGGATGGTATGGGAAAACATATGGTAGCGGTTCAACGACTTCCAGGGAAATCCAAATATCATGTCGGCGCACTTTCCAGCCGGCACACCTTACAACCCGAAAACCCCGTATCAACGGTTGTTCACCGGGCCGAAAAAGCGCAACAAGTGGAGGAATCGAACATGTTCGATTCCTTACTACCTGGTGGTTTCAAACATTTTTTATTTATACCCCTACCTGGGGAAATGATGCAATTTTACTAATATTTTTCAAATGGGTTGAAACCACCAACCAGCTTAGCTGTCACCACAATTTCCAGTTGTTGCATAGTTGTATGCATGGTTTGCTATACTGTGAACCGTTTTTTTTTTGGCACGGCGAAACTTCGGAGATAGAACCATCTGGGTTTCGCATAGATTTCGTATATTGTTTCAATTGAAGGATGTTCATCATATTTTGGCACCCCGCAATGCTATGAAAACCGGTAACATTTAAAAACAAACACCCATTTTTGCGATGATGACATTGATGACACTGGGTTTGCTATGTAGACCTTACATTCACCCTAAAAGGGCTGAAACATGATGATGTTATCAATCTTCGTTGTGGGTCTCCATGCATCGCTATGACGACATCTGTGACACCTGGCGGCCAGCCTGATCAGACAATGTGATAGAGGAAATCATAAGGAATCCTATCAAAACAAGGAGATTCTCCATGTGGGAAAATTATAACGACCTCAGCCGAGGTCACCCTAAATGGTGGTTTAGTAAGGGAATTTCCCCTAAGATCCCCTAACTTCAAGTTTAGGAATTGTACTAATTTGCCCAGATCCATGTGGTGCAGGATTTCTTCCATCAACAGTATGTTCTTGATATAGTTCACCCATTTACCTTTGCGGGGAAGATTTGCAATATGATAATGGATATAATAGTTTTGTCAACACGGTTTGAAACTACTGGTTTCTAGGGTGTCCGGCTGGCAGCCGGCAACCAGTTGCAGATTTAGGTGGTGTCACCCTCGTTTTCATGGTTCTCAATTCCGTTTCTGTAGAGAAAACAATCCAATTTACGTCAGGCTGTGCCACGGGTAAGAAAAATCATATGGCAATTGGATGGTAATATCTTTGGAAAGAAATGAAAGAAAATCTGCAGCGAAACGTAGATACAAGATACAAGATCCAATTGGATGGTTAAAAACAAATTCATTAAATATTTTACGGGGGTTTGACAAACACACACACACACACACATCACACACATCACACGAATCTTGTATCATTGCCGCGGCCAGAAGATCAAGGGGAAAAAAGTCAAGGGAAATTCAGCTTGCAGGCCAAGTTGGTCCAGCCTTGCCGGCTATTGGGGGGGCGCGGTCGTTCAATGCGGTCCAATGCAAAAACCGAGGTTTCCAAGGTTTTTTTGGTACAAATAATACATTATTTGCATGGTAAGATACATGCATATCATTGCATATATACATTACAACCCTGAATCTTGACATCTTCAAACCAATGATCATCAACGACTTTGGGTGCCGTTTTCACATCTCAGAACCTCCCGTTGTGCCGCGTCTCTGAAGAGACGCGGTTTCGGCGGTTTCGGCGAGATGTCATTGCCCAAGCCGCCCTCCAGCATCGCGAATGGTCAGGGGGCCACAGATCCATGGAATCGCCGGGGGCACGGCGTTTGAAACCGCTTTGTGAACAATGCCCAAAGGTTGCATAGGACCATGAAGACCAATGTATATCTACATATACACATGGTCAGCCAAAAGTTTGTTGGTGGTTAAAATTTGGTGGGTTACTTTTTTTAGGCGCTTGCATATCCCAAGTTCATACCCTTTACATCAAACGTTTCTAAGGGATTGTTTTTTTTCCACGACAACTTTTCACACCTGCGCAACATCTACCGGGTAGATTCGTGGACCTGTGATATAGGAATCAGATTATTTGGCCGTTCCCTTGGTTTTGGTTCTTGAAATTACAGTACTTGGATGTCCCAGGAAGTTAGAAAAAGGTTAGAAATGGGTTGTAACCCCAATATACACCATTTACAAGAAGTTATAAGACGTTTACAAACCATTGATCCTAACTTGCTGGGACATCCAAGTAGTTGGAAGTTCAACTCGGCCAAAAAAAAACGGTTCCAACTCTGGTTTTGGAAGGGAGATGTTGTCCTTTTTTTTTTCAAGGTGGACCCGCAGGCAGTTGTAAATGGAGTGATAGCCCCTATAAACGGCCGAAAATGAATGGGTATTTGGGATTATAACCCCAGGCCCACTCAAAGAGATTATAGCTCTAAGTGGAGTTGTAACATTAGAACCCTGTATATATTTTCTTATATCCCCAGTTACCCATTTATTTTCGGCCATTTATACCCATTTATAGGGGCCCCATATCCCTCCACGTATGGTTTTCCGAGTTTCATTTTGGAGGCTTGCAAGCGTTGACAACAAAGATATTCCCATCATGAGCAATGAAAACAAACTGGTTTGGTTCTTTGATATAGGATAACATATATAGTATCCAATTTATGGGGATTTTAAATATTTGTTATGTTCACCCTTATTTGGGGAAGGTTTCCAATTTGACGAGCATATTTTTCAGATGGGTTGGTTCAACCACCAAACTAGTAGGGTATATATAGGGGGATTATACTACCCAGCTATGTGGGGATTTTAATGCGCCAAGGAAGGATCCTTTTCTGAAACCAATCAGTACAATGAAAAGTGGCTCATATGTTGCAAGGCTAGGGTGTCCACTGAAGTCAGGAACTGGTTAGTAAGTTGGGGTTGTTTCACCTATTTACGGGACAAGTCCGACCTACGTGGGCTTGATGGCATTCGTTGTGGATTCGAGATATTCGAAGGATTAGGAATGATGAGATGTTTACCTTTTGGGTGGTGCATAAAGATTGCACAAAAAGGGTGCTCGTTTCTTTCGTTTCTACCCAGTGAATATGTTTTTTTCCACTCAAAATGATTATGATTCATTGTTTTGCTGGAAACTGAAAAAAATGGTTGGAACTTGCAATATCAAATCCTGAATAATCTTCTACAGCCCCAATCTTCCAGCCATACTACCTTGTGAGGAAGCTCTAGAATTAGCTCTAGACAAAAAAACACCTTTCCGAAATTAAGGCCCAATTGGTGCTAGTGGGGAATTTTCTCCTCCTTTGGGAATCCGTTGGTTTCCCCTATTTCGGCCTGTAGGAAGCTGGTGTTGCAACAGCAACAACAACAACAACAACAACAACAACAACAAGGGTACAGCGCCCCTCGATGGCCGTGCACGTGTTTAACTTTATTTTGGAGACGATACATTGCCATTCCAAGTGGCGACCATTGTAAATAAGGTGTTTACATGCAACCGACATTGTCAAAATCTTCCGAAATTCTGTTTTTTTTCGTTTTAATTAAAAAAGTTGTGTTTGATTAAGAAGTCATCGTCATCGGAAGGTTTTTCTCTTCAGTGTTCCATTGATGTACAAATGCTCTCAAGTAGCTCCAAGGTTGAATATCTCTGGAATTTCTGCCAGAATGCCTCAAATTCTTTTTTTCATCTTCCGTGAAGCAGAGATTGTCCGAGGATCTTGAGGTATTCGGCTCGGGCATGTATTTGTGTAAGAAACATCAGGTTGCGTAGCAGTGAAGATGTGTTCCCGTGCAAGAAACATCATGTTGCGTAGCACCGACATGTCTTCTAGTGTAAGAAACATCAGGTTGCGTAGCAGTAGATATGTTCTATAGTGCAAGAAACATTAGAAAAGTAAAAAATGGACGACCTCCCCCGGCCGTTGAGTGGGGGAATACCCAACAACAACAACAACAACAACAACAACAACAACAGCCAACCAACCGACCGACCGACCGACCAACCAACCAAACAAACAAACAAACAGACAAACAAACAATATTCCTGCATCATACGTGGTTTTTTCACCGCAGTTCCTCATTTATTTTCGGCCATTTATAGGGGTTATAAACTCCGTTTGTAACTAGCTTAGGGGCCCACCTTGTATAAACCTGAAACATCACCCCAAACCCTTCACCTAAGATATTCCCTGCTGGCAGTTGTTGTGGTGTCCGACTTCCCACTTTTTTCGTTTCTGGATCGTTGGCAATCGTTAGGTGACATGTACATGGCACCCATGTAAGGTGAAATAACCCAACTCATGATATCATACAATCACGTTCCTGAACCTGGTACTAGGTGGTTGCTTGAAAGATTGTTTCGTTTTACCCATACTTGGGAAAATTGACCGCATTTGGCACCTATTTCTCAAAATGGGTGGTACCACCACCTATATGATTTTCCAGCTGGACACCTGATACCAACAGGACCATTCGAATGTGCACTCAGGTGATTTCACCGTGGAAAAGATGTTGGGCGCGGGATGTTTCGGTCAAGTCTGGCGTGGGTGGCTTCTTAGTTGCAGTTATAGTGACATCAATTGGTGGAGTCGTGTTGTCAACCACCTGTTTTTTTATCAGAATGGTGGTGCATGTATGGTATATTTATGTATACATTATTTACCTACATGAATGGTTGATTTTTACGGTTAAATGTAGGTAAATATACCTTTCGTCCCATAGATGGTATGTAAATTTTGGATGATGATAAACCCCTGAACCTTTAGTAAAAACCACTGGTTGGTGAGTCTAAGCATCACCCACCAAGCTTTGCGGTGGTGGCAAAACTCCAGGGGAAAAGGTCCGATTCGGTCATGTCCTGGAGGTAGAAGGGTGGTCCCCCACAACTAGGATGTCCCGTTGGAAGGAAGTGGATGGACCAAGGGCCAAGGGTGATCGGATCAGTGGGTGAAATACCCCCAATATACTCCCCGGAAGACTAACATGTCCCCTGAAAACCAATGGTTGGAAGATGTATTTCCTATTGAAATAGTCCCTTTTGAGGGGATAGTTTTCGGGGGTGTACCCCATGTATAAGCAGGTGAAATAACCCATTGATCCTAACCATTGATCCTAAGTTCCGACGGGACATCCAAGTAGTTTTTTCAGTGGAGTTATAACCTCAACTCTAATCCATTCATGACATATTCCGATCGACTCCTTTTTTGGTTTGGCCAAATAGATGTTCAGATTCTCAGCGTCGTTTGTTTGTTTAAATGGGGGTTTCCTAAAATGGTGGTACCCAACAACCATGGGTTTTCCTACTAGAAATGATCATTTTGGGGTGTTTTGGGGGTACCACCATTTTGGGAAACCCCTAAATAGTAGAGTCAGAAAACATCTTGGAGATGTTTCTTTTGGTATGTTTTTGTCTACGCATTCATGGTAAATATACCATGTTTCACCACCAATGAAACGGGAAAATTTTTGTTTGGAACTGGAACCATCCGCATCCGAAGAGTCGCAAATTTTCACACACCGAGGACCAAAGACAAAGACATGCAAGTTGCCATTAAGTTCGAGGACAAACGGGGCCGACGAAAAAGCCGGGGTGAGTTACCAGTTGCCCTCCTCACCGCTGTCAAAAACGTTCAAAAATTCAACGCAAGTGTTGGGTTTGGACCAGGATTTTGGTAGCTTCAAAAGGATAGGGAAATGTATGGGGAATCACCCTGTTAAACATGGTCTTATTTTAGGAATACCTTTCTTTGCTGAAATATTGTAATTCAGGAAGGTATGTGGAAAACAAAGCCTTTAAAACATAAAGATGCATCATATTTGGGAGATGTTTCCGTCGATTAGTTTGCTTCATGTCCAAGACATGAAAGCCTCATAGGTACATCTAATAAATCCATGTATATATATATATATTTCTGGTGAAAAAAACCGATCACCAATTCAAAGGTAGAGACATCAACCGTACATTCTCCAAGAGAAGCCTTCTAGCTTTGGCGGGCAACAGAACCCGAAAACATTTTCGTATGCGAAGGTCTACACCAGGGAAAACACACGGCTGGAACCCACACAAACTTGTGGTTAATGTAATGTTAATGTAGATCTAGGTGGTGGTTTTCAGATATTTCTTTTCACCCCTACTTGGGGAAATGATCCAATTTGACTCATATTTTTTTCAAATGGGTTGGTTGAAGCCACCACCTAGAGATGTTTTTGGCTGTTTCCAATTCCGGTTTTTTTAGGTTGTTTTGCCGGTGG
>DF241144.1:21683-57128 GCA_000507305.1 Breviolum minutum Mf 1.05b.01
CTACGCCTACTACTACTACTACTACTGCTTGCTGCTGCTGCTGCTGCTGCTGCTACTACTACTACTACTACTACTACTACTACTACTACGACTACTTCTACTACTACTACTACTACTTCTACTACTACTACTACTACTACTACTACTACTTCTACTTCTACTACTACTACTACTACTACTACTACTACCACTACCACTACCTCTATGACTTATGAACGTGAAGGATGGTGCCGAAAACAGCAAAACCCTGTAAAACGATATGGCCCCCCCCAAAAAACGATAACCCTTCAAAAACATACTAGACAATTGTAATATATTATGACGGCGCCTCATGTGACGTTTGGTGGTTTGAAATCTATTGCTTCAGTCTTGCCGTGTCCGTTTTTAGCCAACAAAACGATTTACATACATCTTGATCAAGCTGGATTTTTGGAAGCGTCAGCATGACTTCAGAAATGGCCAGAACGTGTTTGGTTGAATACCCCAAAGAAAAACTACAGTAACATGTCCCCTGAAAATCAATGGTTGGAAGATGTATTCCCTACTAAAAAAGAGTCTTTTTGGGGACATGTTAGTGTTCAGGGGTGTATACTCTGTGACCCATTTGGGTTTGGTAGGGACCTCCTACAGGGATCATCCAAATTACCTCCTTCTGGAGGATCCAACAATGCAAATATACGCTGTATATATACCTAAAGAATTCATGTATGGTATATTTACCTACATTTGGTTGATCTTTTTGGTAAATGTAGGTATATATACCATACATGGATCCTCTGGGATATATACAGTGGAATTTTGATGGATATTGCCACTATAGTGCAGTGTTTGGGTTGGCAATGCAATGACCCTGGTCCTTTTCAGCTCTTTTTGCTGGGACTTTGGACCTTCTTCCAATAATTTCTATGTTCAGGTTCCACCTCACTAGCTTTCGTATGTTTCAAAATCATGCAAGCCAATCGAAAACTTGGGAATAAAGGGACTCCGCCCATAACTGAGGGCCCCAATAAATGGTGCTATATCCAACTGGACATCCAGGCGAACCACCGATTTCCTGAGGGTTTTGGTACGACTGGGTGTCCCCAAAGACATAACCTAACCTGAGGAGGTGTTTACTTGGATATCTACGGACGGTGGGCCCCTACGATCGTTATAAATGGAGTTCTCACCATTATTACCGGATTATTACCCCTCTAAATGGCCGAAAAATAAATAGCTAACTGGAGTTATTTCACCCTACTCGTACTTATAGGGGCCCCTAACCACTCCATTGATAACGGTCGGCTCGGGCCCCACCTCGAAAAATGCCCATGTTGCAGAATCCTTTTCCAGGACAACCATGGCAAGAGTAGCTCATTGCAACTGCACCATGAGCAGGACCGGAAACTTCAGCGATGTCCCTGATGGCCGAAAAGCGAAAAGAGACCATACCCTAAGGATACATGGGACTCGTATTTTACCTACATTTGGTTTAAGGTAAATAAATCACTTAGATACATTTTGGACATTCCTGAAATTCTGAAAGCACCAAAGACGTTCACAACCTCCTAATCGGTCTTTTTGTTGTACCTACTAATTCACCTTAAAAATCAACCATGCAGTAAACTTTACTAAGGATCCAGATATGTCCTAAGAAAGGGATTTCTCCAATAATTTTTCCATGTAGTGCACCATCTGAAATGCAAGCACGTTTTTTTTGCTGATGCGGGAGTTGCTTACTGCTGACATGCTGACGCAAATCAGTCACCAAAGAACAAATCCTTGGACATCCAAATCATCCAAATACATTTCTGAGGAGATGTTTTAGGTATGTTTTTTCGGGGTCCTACTGTTGATGGAAGAATTCCTGCACCACCTGTGATGATGATTATCCCATTATTTATAGGGTTTTAACCATCCCAAATGGTACGGGAATTCTTCCATCAACAGTAGTGCTTAACGGGACGGAAATTTTTGCCATCCTCACATGTCTGGCCAGGAAGTGCTGACATTACTGGCCAACTCCAATCCACAAGGTCCGGTGAAACCATGGGATGGGAGTTGCTCAAATGGGAAGGTGGGTCATGGGATGGTGATCAAGCTAACATAACACATAGGATTTACTCCCCTGAAAACTAACATGACATTGGAATATCCCCAATTTCAAAAAGAAATACACCTTCCAATGGTGAGTTTTCTGTTGACATGCTAGTTTTTTGGGGGGTATGTATCCCTAAGAATCCAGACCCCTCCCGAAAATTTGTAGGATTGATGGTCGAAAATCCCATTTCCATGTCATAGGATTAATGGATATAATGGATATTAATGGGTGAATTTTCTTCTAAGGACATATCTAATCTGGATCCTTACGGTATGGTACATTTACCTACATGAATGGTGGATGTTTTTTATGGAACATGTATTTTTTGGTCAATATACCATATACACGGATGCTATGGGTAAGCTAACACTCTTTTGTTTCGTGATCCAAGATCATTTTCCATGCTAACTTTGGTACAAGAATCGGATTCAACAGGACTGGTGTATGTACCATAACCCACATGTTCCATTCATGGCTGGTCAACATACCCCCATGAAAGGTACCCCCAGGCCCTTCATAACGGGTTATTGACCCTAATTGTTCCCTTAAAATCAGGCCTTCTTAAGGCTTTATTTCTCATGGGGGATACCTTACATGGGGGCCCCGGTTGACCAGCCATGATCCATGCAATTGGCCTCATCAAAATTCCACCATTTGTTCCAGTCCCCTGGAAGCCAACAAGTACCATTTGACAAAATGGTACTTGTTGGTTTTAAACCAACCTGACAGCCTCCAGCCGGCCAAAAAATCCTTAATCCCTAAGACCTGGCGTTATGACCCCAACATGGCGTTAACCAATGGGGGGTGATCCACCCTAACCACCTACCAAAAAAAATTCGGATGATCCTCCAAGTAGCGGGGGTCAATGAGGCCACGAGATGCACAAGAATATGATCGATTAAGGCATGCAAGAAATTCAACAACCCCTAAGGATCCAAACCCTTCCCGATTCGAGTAGGTTTGATGGTCCCAATCCCATCCCCACAATAGGATTGTAGGGTCAATCCCTTTCTTAGGACATATCTGGATCCTTAGGGAACTACCGAAAATGATATTAGGTGTTTTTTCTCGAAGCTTTTGTAGCAACGTACGGTTTCACCACGTAAGTATCGAAATGTAGAACATATCCATTTCATTTTTGTGCCTGGAATAGCGATGAAGGATCTAAAGTCCCCCGTCACAAAAAGAAAACAGGTTTTCTTCAGCACTTATCTATGTGGTGGTTTCAAATATTTTCGATGTTCACCCCTACTTCGGGAAGATTCCCATTTTGACTACTATTTTTCAGATGAGTTGAAACCACCACCTAGTTATTTGTTGGTTTTGAAGACTCCTGGGTTCTGATTTCCGGTGGATGTTGCTAGGATTTGCCAAACTCATCTCCTACACAGTGGAGGGCAGATTTTCCTGTCTTGTGATGGATCCTAGGTTACAAACATGAAAAACATGTGTGTGTGTGTGTGTGGTGGTGTGCGTTTTTTTTTAGGAAAAAAAAGTTTGGTTTGACAAGTGTCAAACCAACCTATAGTATCCATGATATCCATGTATGGTATATTTATACCTACATGTTCCATCAAAATCCACCAAATGTAAGTAAATATACCATACATAGATGGTATGGGTTCTGGAGCACCGAAACTTAGGAAGATTTCAGGAAATTAGTTCCACATACCCTTTGGTAAGTCCCTTGAGTGGGTTGAGGTTGGGGCTTTACAGTTTTTTTCCCCGCTAAAAGTTTTCAACTTGTAGTTCCAGCATTTCCGGCGGTCCAAGGCTGCATAGAATAAGATGATCAATGATGGGTACACCCCTGAAAATTAGCATAGAAATATAGAATACTGTATAAAAATAAGGGTTTGGAAGATTATTTTCCTTTTCAAACAGGTGATTTTCAGGTTTCATGTTCGTTTGCCAGGGTATACTGTAACTGTATTCTATCATTACATCAGCTTTGCAAATATACCAAGATCAACAAAGAAACACATCAATAGCTCACCGAATAGATCAATGGCTAGGACATGCTAGGACCCAGGAACCTCAAACGGAAGGGGCTTCCATACGTAACGGGAGCTCCGCATTTTTTAAACCGCTTGTAAGGTCATAGTCATAGGATATGTTAATGTGTCTATATAAAATCGATTGCAATCGTAAGTCTTTGCATACACATCGACGAGTCAAATACATTAAATACATAGTCAATGACACGTCAAACCACTGGCCTTTGTGGTGGGTGGTTTCTTGCTATCGAATTCCTTTTCTTGACATAGCGAACTCAACACAAAGCGAGCTCAACTACAAAACCCTATGAGCGGTTGAACTTAAATAAGTATCCCTAAGGATCCGATATGTCCTAAGAAAGGGACTAACCCTACAATCCTATTGTGGGGATGGGATTGGGACCATCAAACCTACTCTACGGAAGGGTATGGATCCTTAGTGTATGGTAATCAATGATAATCAGTAATCAATGGAGCTTCCCAGCCACGTATGCGGATTCCATGAATCTTTTTGTTTCTCTAAATGTGCGACCCTCGAATTTCCATGAACAAAAAGCTCGCAGTAGTATGTTGGGTGCCAGTTGAAAGATTATGAATTGATCGTGTATATTTATTTACCTTCCCTGAAACTAATGTGGTTGGAAGATGAAACTTCCTTTTGGGTTTTGGCCTATCTTCATGGTTTAATCATCCAGCCTTTCTTGCAGTTTTTGTCAATCGCCTAGACATCCAATTACCTCCTGAGAAGATATTTAGATATATTTAGGCTCATAAATCATACCCAAACCACCTTCTCAGGAAGGTTTTGGATGTCTAGGGAATTATCATACTAGGATGTCCCAGGAAGTTAGGATGAATGGGTAGGATCAATGGGTTTTCACCTAATTCATACATGGAGTATAGTGGGGTTATAGCCCATTTACTAGTCATTTCCCAACTTCCTGGGACGTCCTAGTAGACCACTACTTGGAGGATCATCCCATGACTTCTAAGCGGTTAATAACCATGGTTAATAAATCCCCTAAGTAGGATTGTTCCCCTTATAAACGCCCTAACTGGCTTATAAATGGGGGTTACTAACTACTTACTAACAGGGATGATCCTCCAAGCATATTGTGGTGTTGATTGAAAATTTCCCATGAGGTCGTTGAACATTGGCACTAAAAAAATCACCCAACTACTCACAAAGGATATTCCACTAAATGGACCCAAATGGCAGTGAAAAAAACCCTATCAGATAGAAGTGTCGATTGTTGGATGTTTACACCCCCGAAAACCCAAAATTGTGGGTTGGAAAAAGTGGCTCCGGCTTTAAATATGGTCATTTTTGGTGTATGCAGTATGTGTACTTATGCGTTGTTGATTGGTAAATATATGGTCTAGGTAGTGGTTTCAAATATTTTTTATTTTCATCCCTATTTGGGGAAGATTCCCATTTTGACTAATATTTTTCAAAGGGGTTGGTTCAACCATCAACTAGATGGTGGATGATCTTTTAGGAGTTGGTTTACTGAGATGGATGATAATGATGGGTATGGGTTGCAATTTATTTTGATATCCATGTAGAAACGCAGGCCATATACTGTTGATGGTTCAGAAATCCTGATCCCAAACAACCACCTGGGATGGTGCTAAAACCCTGTAAATAATGGGGATAAACTACCCACCTCAACTGGTGAGTTTGCCGGATTTCTGAACCATCAACAGTAGTATTGCAAATGATGCATTTTTCTCGACCAGAGTCCAATTAGGTTGCATGTATCCCATAGGATCCAGGTACTGTATATTTATTTATGTATGTTTGCCTACAAGAATGGTTGAAGTGTTTTGAATGGTAAATGTGTGTAAATGTACCATACATGGATCATATGGGTATGTTTAGGTCTACAATATAATAGTGATAATATATTTATGTTTTTTTCTGTGTATCATAGTTCGGGCTGAGCTCACAATGCACAATGTGTGCACCGTGTTTAAGTTTTAAACCGACAGGGATTCTGGAATGATTATCCCGAATTATCCCACGCATAATCACACTGCATGCAGCATTATTACACTTGCCTCTACAACAAGAGGTCATACTTTTGGAAGAATTCCTGCACCAGTTGATATGAACAAATATCTCATTTTCTCATACATTGTTTCATGTATTTACAACTCAGTGATGGTTGTGTGATTTTCTGAAGCATCAACATTGTATCCACCATGGCGTCCTCTTTTCGCGGAAAATCCAAGGAGATGTTGGGGTTCTCTTTGGAAGATCGTTTGCAAGGTGCGTCAATTCCAAAGGTTGTGCCAGGTGAGCAATGAAAAAAAACGGTTGTTTAGGGTAGGTATATATGGGGATTGTACTTAGAAACCATTACCCTAAGAATCCAGACCCTTCCCGATTAGAGTAGGATTGATGGTCGAAAAATCCCATCCCCAGGTCACAGGATTGTAGGGAAAATCCCGGATTCCTAGGGACATACAAACGGATCCTTAGGGTTATAAGGATCCCTATTAAACAACCTGGATTCAATGAGAAGTTGTTGGCCCTTTTTTTATTTTGCCGCGGCTCAGGTGAAACAAAAACATCCCAAAAAATGGAGCTACAAAGATATTTTTGAAAAGCCCTAGACTTTTCAGCTAGTGATTAGTTGGTGGTTTGGGGCCCCCAAAATGGATGGTCTAGAATGGAAAACCCTATAAAAATGGATGATTTGGGGAGTACCACTATTTCCGGAAACACCCAAATCCTGCACCACTTGAGGTTGATAGTAGTTAGTCCCATTACCTACATGTTTTTTTTACGTCCCGAACGTGGTTAGCCGAATTTCTTCTATCAACAGGATTTTAGGGACTTTTGAACCCATAGAATATACTTTGGGTGGTTTATCTTCCCAGTAGTTAGTCACCACAGGATTTTACATTTTTAGTAGGGAATTCCTATTAGACAAGCTTCATTTGCAACTGTTTCTGGGAGGCACCCAAAATATACCCTCTTAATGTTTCGTGGGTGACGGGTGACCCGAACAGTTGCCAAACCCATTAGTTGCCTTTCATCAATGGACTGGACAGGTTGCGGTGGTAAATTTTCAGCACCGACATGTGTTCCTTGGCGTTGGCCTGTATTTGAGGAGGATATGTGTGCTGCTTATTTGGGAGGAAATCACCTAGACGTATACAGTAAATGAATATTAGAAGTTAGCCTGGAATACTTTTAATCTGGAATTGGACCATGCCCGTTCGGAAAATGATATGAAGATTCAAATTGACGTGATTTTTGTAAATATATTTTTTAACCTGTTACCTTTCAAAAAGGTACACATTTTGTCCGATGTTCCATAGCAAAACCACGACCATACTTTGCCCCAGCGTTCGTGTCGCTACAAGAGTCCTGGTTGATTTGGAAAGGGTTTTTTCTCCAACTCAATGGATATTTGTTACGGAACCTGGCTCTCCATGTAGGTTTGGTATCAACCCCCGAGCAATACAACTATAGATAGTGTTTATAAGCACAGAACACACAGCTCATGTCAAGGCAATCACATTGGGTTTTACTTATATATATATATATTTATATCAACAGGTTAAGCAGATTTTTCCAACTTTTTTCTTCAATATCACTGTGGAAGGTGGTTTTGACATGTGGCATGGACAGATTCAGATGAGCAGTAAGAATAAGAGAAACAAACATGATTCATAGGGAACATTCTGGTAACGTTGGGATGGTACCCTAGCTGTTTAACACCTCAAGGAGCCCTTTAGCAGGTGATATGCCCAATAAATACCCACTATATAAGGTGTATACGGGGTTGCTTGTTAAGGGTACCATCCCAAGGGTACCAGCATTTTTCCTATGAATGATAGCTTGGTTACACCGCTGAACTTTCACATGGATACCCTGAAGGTTTTATGTGATGTTAGAGGAGTATGAGCGATTCACTCAACGTAGCCTTCCCCTGCATCTTTGGCGGAGATAGGGCACCACAACACGTTCAGAATACCATACATGATATACATGGATCTGGATGTTTAGCAGCTTTAGTTACATTTCCAAGAGGTAGGTTTCTTCTCTACTGGTATTATTTGTATAATATATATATATATGTATCAATATATATATTTATAATTATGTATCCCTTACCCCCCATTTTCAACATCCTGGATTCCCAATCCTATAACATATAAGATATATAAGCCATGGCTATGCATCTTAACACGCCATGGATTGTTGGCGGCCAGTCTTCAGGTGCTGATTGCGGATCAATGTTTGAGACGAATCGAGTATTTGTATCTTGGACAGCGAGACATCGGGCCATAGAATCCGTGTGATATAATCATAATCTACCCTTGGGGTGTATGTTGAGGATGAAACACTACCCAGTTATATAGGGATTATGATAAAACCATTGTAAGGATCCCTTTTAACCAACCAGGATTGAATGGAAAGTCACAAGGGTTTTTGATCACCTGGTCTTGCTTTCCGCTACGCTGAGAACAGGATGCTTAGGAAAAAGGTGTGAAAAAGGGTTTTGATCACTGCTCCTATGTGCGACATATAATCTACCTACTAAATTTACCATACAAAATCATCCATTCTTGGATCTGTAAAATCATCACAAGTGTCCTATCGATCCTTTGACCCAGCTCCACTCAAAAGGCTGGTATATTGACCTACAAAACTCACACGCTCAATGTAGGTAAATGTAGGTAACACACACCATACATTCCCATAGGATCCATGGGACTGGTATATTATTTACCTACATTTGGTGCGGCAAATGTAGGTAAATATACCGTTCGTCCCATCAAGCAGGAAAATTACACCATACCTTGAGTGTCTCTGGGAATGTTATAGCAAGTCAAACTCCCGAGATGCGAATCGTTCCAACGTTTTTTTGGGATCCCTTTGGGTTTACACATTTTTGGGAAGAAATGAAGTATAGTAAACATGTTTAGTATCCCTAGAAAGTGATCAACATATATAGATATATATATATATATGTATAATTTCT
This sequence comes from Breviolum minutum Mf 1.05b.01, assembly GCA_000507305.1. Lineage (NCBI taxonomy): Eukaryota > Dinophyceae > Suessiales > Symbiodiniaceae > Breviolum > Breviolum minutum. Next base: position 30,761 of record DF241144.1, read on the forward strand.
GCCTCCATCTCAAAAAATGGTAGCCAAAGTAGTATGAATCCAACATGTTTTGAGATATCACCAGCTTGGAGAATCCTAAGTATGATTGATTCAAAAAATATGTTGTAGGATACAACAATATATGTTTGTTTTTTTGTTCCACTCATCTTCAACAAAAACATGCTAACCCTAGACATCCCACCACCTGAGAAAGATGCTGGAAACAAGCCCACCAAACATACCCTTTCAGAACACCATAAACCTGAGGAGTTAACCGACTGGATGGAACCGACCGGGGGGTTGTTTCATGGGTCCCCAACTCACCGGGACATTCCCGGATTCATGCGTCGCCTTGCGTCGCGAACCGTCACTGAGGCACTCCTTAGGTATATTGCACCGTGACATCAAGCCTGAGAATTTTATGTCTCCTGGATTTAGATTTTGTTCCCGATCCTGGAGAAGAGTTGGGGTCTCCTGTTATGGGTAAATGTATGGGTGAATATATAATACATGGGATCCATGTATGGTATATTTAGCTACATTTACCATGAAATTCAACCAAATTTAGGTCAAATTAGGTAAATATACCATACATAGATCCTATGGATATAATACATGGGATCATATGGGATTTTGTCACCGATCCCCAAAACACGTCCTCCATCAATCCACTCCCATCCAAACGCTTACTGGGAGGAACGGTAGATTCTGATATCCATGTGAGGAATGAAAAAAAACCTGGTTGTTTAGGGTATATAGGTGATTATACTACCCAGTTAAATAGGGATTACAAATAAGCCATTACAAGGATCCCGATAAACCAACCAGGATTCAATGGAAAGCAAGGAACCCCGGGTTTTTTTCGTGGTTCATGTAGAAATTGGTTTTTTTGGTAATGCGAATGATGCATTTTGATGGGCCAGATTCCAAATAGGTTGCATGTAACCCATAGGATCCAGGTATTGTATATTTACCCTGTTTTGAATGGTTGACTTTTATAGGCAAATGTGCATAGATATAAAAAATGCATGGGATCCATGTACGCGGAACTTTTCGAAGATGACGTAGCTGCACCTTCAGGGACTAAGGTGGTGCAAGCTCGAACAGAGTTTGGGACACCACTCTGCCCACCAAAGGTCGAAATCAAGGCAGAGCTGGAGGAGACTGTGGTTCCAGAGGCAGAGGTGGAAGGCCAGGAGACGGCACCGGTGGAGGAACCCGGTACCGAAGCTCCGGCAGCAGAAGAAGGTCAAGAAGTTCAAAGGCGAGCTGTCGAGACTACTCCAGCTGTAGAGTACAGAGGCTGCAGAAGAGGAGACCACCAACTAGATTTGTGTTAAATGCAGGTAACTATACCAGTCCCGTCCATGGGATCCGTAATGGGTACTACAATGGTATCCTATGGGATTGGGATCCATGGATGAGTCCCAAATATTTCAGGCGAAATGGAGGGGCCCGTCACGTCACCCAGGACCCAAATTTCCCATACAAATCCATGGGACGAAGGGGATGAATTTACCCATCCATGAATGGTTGATGTTTATGGTAAGTGTATAGGTAAATATTCCATATATGGATGCTGTTGGGGAGGGAACCGAAAAACCATTAAACACGGTTGTTTAGGGACTGGTTCAAAAGCCTGTTAACAGGAACATTTCTAAAATCAGTTGTTGCGTATGATTGTGAGGTGTTGCAGTAGTTCAGCTTTGAACTGTATTTCAATAAGAATCAAGCAATATCTTCCTGCTGTTCATGGCTGAAATCCTGCACCACTTCAGGTTGGTCCTTTGTCCCATTGTTTACAAGGTTTTATACATCCCAGGTGGTTAGCCGGATTTCTTCCATCAACAGTATCAATAGTTGATTTTTATGGGAAATGTAGGTAAATATACCGTACATGGAGCATGTGGGATATGTTGTTTTGTTCGCATCCACCATGTAAAAGATGAAGCTCTCATTTCCATCATGAAAAATGCAATGTGGAATCAACGTTACCACCTTGACGTTGATAGCTGTTTTGCTCTTGGGTGTGGTGTTCCTTCCGCAAAGAGCTATTGGGAGCAGGGAGTTATAGATGTGCGAAATGTTTTTTTGTTCGAAAAAACACTGATCATCTCATGAATCGAAGATAATTCCCCCGACATTTTTTTGTTTTTTTAAGAAAAAGAGGAACATGAAGGTACGTTAAAATGTTTAATGCATAAAGTAGCATCATTTGGGGATCGCTTCTTCCAAAGTCAGCGATGAATGCGGCATTAATCCCAACTTCCAGAAAAGTCAGTGCGGATCGGCTGAACGCACCAGCACCATCACAATCACTGATAGTCGTGGCCAACCTTGAAACGTTTTTTGCGGGATTAGCATTTGTTTACTGGGCAAAGCGGCCCGAATCACATACATTGCCATCTATATACTTTCCACTGAACCAGTGATTATTGGAGGATCAGTATACCATATACCCAAACAATTCATGAACAGCACATGTTCCCTGATAAAGCAACAAACTGCTGAGAAGTTTACATGTAGCTGTTAACGTTTGTCAACAAGTCATAAAGAAGTAAGGCAAATGGACAAGTGACAAGTAAACATTTGCTCAAACACTGCTCAAACCTGGTACATACAAGACACTAGTAGTAGACAAGGAGTCTGAATTTTAGTATGCATTATCTAGGTTACATATTTTTTCTCTCTTGAATCCTTATACCTTATAACTTATAACACCAATTTGTTAGGTCCACAACCCTCCATCTTCATCCATTCTCAAACAACAATCTATCAGGTTCGGTGTGAAGAACCGGGTTCACGTCATTCACCTCATCGACTTTGGCCTTAGCAAACGGCGCCTTTCCGGAAAGTTCATGGCGGTTGTCAACCAGGGCCTCCCAAAAAAACCGTACCCTTCCCCCAGAAAATAAGACCTTGTTAAGGTTTTATTAAGGCCTTATGAATGAAACCTTTGTTTCTGGAGCGGGGGTAGGTTAGGCGGGGGGTATATAGTTTGATTAGCCATCTGTAAGCCATGAGAAGATCATGAGAAGTGGTGATTTGCATTCCTGGATACAATCGTGACCACCAGGATGACATGACATATGATGACATCACATTTTTGGCTTCTCTAATGAATCCCATTTGCAAGGTAAAGTCGTGTCATTGTTCAAGAGGAAAATGCATCTTCAATAAAAGGCCCCATGGTTCCATCTGGATTTTCTGGACAATTTACCAGACATTAAAAAGCCGCGAAGCCATTTCTGGGGTTTTTTGCTGGACCACATCCAAGTGTCGCAGACTCAGGTACTATGACGGACGTCATGCTACCATGAGGACGTTGGGATGCGGGCTGCGTGAGGTGGCGTTGAGGCAAGTTTCTCTAAAACAACTATCATATGACCTACGAGACCGTAGTGGAATGATACCAGAAGTTCTATCCGATAGTGACGAACGGTTTTTGCCTTACTACTACATTGATTCATGGTTGATGGAATCATATGTTAAATGCATGGTAAATGCATGCTAAAAGTCCCATGGGATCTGTAATGGGTACTGTTGATGGAAGAAATTGTGCCCCTATTTTTCGTGGTTTTCGCCAGATTTCTGAAACAGAACAGCAAGCTGTGCTTAAGGTGGGCCAGTTTGACATATGTTTTTATCTTCATCCTTGTTGAGGGATAGTTATAACATGCCAAGATTTTGCGTTGGTTTTCTCGGATCGCTGGGTTATGAATCACCTACTTATAAATCCCAAAGGATCCATGCAGGGAATATTTATCTACCTACATTTCCCCTTGAATGTGGCCATTTTTCACCCAATGTAGGTAAATAATCCAGTCCCATGGATCCTATGAGAATGGTTTGTATTAATTGGGTTATAACTGCCCATTTATTTACAACCTTCTTACAAACCTTGTCCTAACTTCCTACCTACGGGACATTCAAGTAGAGGAGAAAAGGCCTGGACGGAAACTTTTTCACGTTTTCGTCGTTTCGGAAGCGACTCGAAGTTTGACAAACCGTTGGGAGCTGTTTCTACGGTTTGTGTGTTATATATTTTCCTACTTTTTTTTGTCGGTTTTTAATGGTAAAATGTGGTCATTGTAGGTAAATATACCATCATCTCTCTCATCTCTCTCTCAAAACCTTTTGGAACGGCTTCACAAAAACCAACAGAAAACGCGGCCTTTCAGGACCAATCTGAGTCTCACCGGTACAGCGCGTTATGCATCCATCAACGCACATAGAGGCGCGTTTCACCCCGGGGGAGGGGACCCGAGAGTTCACATCCATCGGCGATGTCACACCCCCCGAAAAACTGAGAAGATTGTGGTCCTGGAAAATATTGGGGAAATTTGGTGTTTTTGTTGGGAGGGATTTGTTGTTGGGATTCCGATTTTATGGGTAGAAATTCATCACCATGAAACTTTCTTCCCACCAATTTGGGTACGAAGATTTTGGGGTTGAACCTTTTTTACAAGGCACCAAAAGACAGCAAAAATCTAGGGAAAATGAGCACCAAACCACAGCAATGATTTTAACCTGTTCAAAAAAAAGTCGATTTTGTTAGGTTCCAGCCATTAATTTTCCAGGGTGTTTTTTTGGACCCCCTAAAAACCTAGTGCATCACATATGTGTTCCATTTCCATTTTCCCACAAGTACTGTAAGATACAAGGCGTATACCGTTGGGGGTCAATGTTTTTGATTGTAACAAAACCCCAGATGTTTTTTTCCAAATATTCAATGCTCCGATTATATTTTAGATCTATTCAAGTGTAGCAAAAGCTTGGTTAATTGTTTCATAGCACTGACTGAATGGCCCAGTGACATTACATTCCAAAACAAAGGGGTTCATCATAATAAGATAACCCATGGGAACACCTTTCAACCAACTATTGAGTGAAATTTATTGATTTTTTCAGGTGCCAGTGACATCAACGGAACCCACCCTGACCTTGGAAATCCTTGATTTCCTTCTTTCACTCATCTTCTCATAAACCCTTTTGGCCCCCCAAATACCTTGGATGTGCAGAAAAAAAGGACCCCAAAAAAGTTTAGGCTCCAAACCCAAGGCTTTGTGGAAAGTTTTGGGACCTGGGATGTGCTCATGTGCGACTGGGCCGGGGGTTTGAGCACTAAGATCTTGCAATCAGCCACAAGGAAAAAGCCATGTCAAATGAGCGATCAGAGTACCCTAAAATGAAGTGTCCCTATGGACATCCAAATACCTCCTGAGAAGGTGTTTTAGGTATATTTTTGGGGTTCAATTACCTTCTCCGCAGGTGTTTGGATGAAGTGTACCAACCATGTGTTTTTTTTCCAAATAAAAAAATCCCTCTACCAGCTTCTTCCAAGTGACCTTTTGATCACCCAAATGGAGGTCACGTTTTCACCCCTGAAAGGGTCACGAATAAAACACCCAAAAAGGTCACTGGGAAGAACCTGGTAGACATCCAGTCACACCTCCCAAGAACATATCAAGAGTGGAGTCCCCAAAACCTATACCGATGAAACACCGAGAAACCTCCGTTTCGGTCTTCGGTATTGGATGTCTAATGGGATGTCCATGGTACTTAGTAAATGGATTATAACCCCTATATAAGTAGGTCGTAAGTCCTGTAAGTAGGTTATAAACCAACTTACTAACTACCCTAAGGATCTTGGACCCTCCAATGGAAGGGTTTGAGCCTGTATACCAGGGGTAGGGTCATCAAAATAGCCAGTTTTGAGGGTCCAATGATCCTTAGGGTAGTTACTAACTTGCATGGGTCCACCCTAGTAGGGATTGCCTGCGTCGACGTACAGGTATTGAGCAGAGCCGTCGAGATGATTTAGAGGTGCGGCACCTGCAAACTGCGGGAAGCTTAAACAAACATGCCCCGGTTGTGCAGTGGAGATATATGAAACAAATACAAACAAAGAAACTAACAAACAAACTAACTAACTGACTAACTAAGTCACTAACTAACTAACCAATTAACCAACTAACCAACTAACTAACTTACTAACTAACCAACTAACTAACTAACTAACTAGCTAACTAACTAACTAGCTAACTAATTTAACTAACTAACAACAACGAAGTTGTGCCGCATTTTTGCTGTGACAACTTTTTGTTTTGCAACGCTTAAAAAATTGGCTTCGCCCTTGGACAACCACAACCTTGGCATTGTGAGGTTGTTTTTTTTTGGTTGAAAAGTCGATGTGATTTTGATGGACAATAGTTGGCTAGTTGCTGCAGATTGTAAACATCAATGGTTGTTTCTGATTCCCCTAATAGGTGGGATCGGATATATAATCACCCAATTGGCAACAAATACCACTTTTATACCACTTATTGAAAACACCTTGTCTAGGTGTTGGATTTTTTCACAGTTTTTATGTTCACCCCAATCCCTGGGGAAATGATCCAATTTGACTACTATTTTTCAGATCGGTTGGTTCAACCACCAAGTAGTTGTAAATCTGAGATTGATCATCTGACATGATATTGATATATATTGATACTGTATGTTTGTACCCCCAACGGCTTTGTAGGAAAACGTGGTATATTTCCTATGTTCCAAGCGGGACATGTGAAGGAATCCTCCAGTCAACTGACATGGCTGTTTTACCACGAAGAAATACATCTAATCTATCCCATAGCATCCATGTATGATATGTATGGGATATTTACAGTACCTACATTTACCATAAAAATCAACCAAATGTAGGTAAGATCAAAGCTCAAATTATGATTTTCAAGTTCAGATCTTTGTTGAGGCGTCAATTTGTTGAACTTCTTCATCCCAACCCCCGGAAAAGGGAATGGTGAACAAACAAAAAAACATGGAGGTTTGGAAGATGATTTCCTCCTTCGAAAAAGGTAACGCTGATAGGTTCCAGCCCCTAGCCGATAGTTCTTTAGCAGTCAAAAATTCAAAATCTTCCATGTGTTGCATGTGTTTTCCGCCGCAGGCAATTGGCCACATGCTGATGTCCCTTGGTTTTCTGCAATAAACCGAAGACCATTTGTTCTCAAGGAAGTGAAGACTGTGGGTTGGCAGATCACGCAAGGAACGGCCAGAAGGGGATATGAAAATAAGATGTCGGATAATTTTACAGGTTTGCGGGCGTTTTTGTTCGCAATGATTTTGATTTTTCAAAGTTTGTTTGAACTCTTGCATACGTGGCCCCAGCTTGTGATTAAAGACTCGTCGATTATCTTGGATTCTTTCTTCTGGACTCTGCCAACTGGCATGTTGTGAGATGATTTTCCATTTGATACTGTTGATGGACAAAATCCTGCACCACCAAGGATGATGATTATCCCATTATTTATAGAGTTTTAACCACCCTAGGTGGAGCAGGATTTCTGCCATCAACAGTATGATTGCGATATGTTTCAGGCGGCAGCTTCCCAGAATCAGAATCCAAAAGCATGTAAATGAAAATAGATGCTGATCCTCCCTTCAACATCACCGCAAATGGTTGAAGAAACCAATATAGGAAGTTGCAGAAATCTGTTTTTTTGGGGCTTTTAGCAGTGGTTCCAAGATCACTGTACAAGCTTGAACATACAATAATTCATGGCCAGTCAACCTACCCCCCCCCCCCCAGAAATAAAGGTGTACTCATGCCTTATTAAGGGAAACCCAAGGGTTTTTTTATAAGCCCGCAAAAAATAAGGCCTTGGCTATTTCTAAGGGGGGAAAAACGGGATACGGGGAGTTTTTGCTAACTGCTTGCCCAAGGGATCGAATGTTTTGTCAGTTTCCCATATTTCTTACGGGTTGTTTCAACCAACACACCCGAACGGGGGAACACACCGAACGAGCAACCTGAAAACCAACAGGTTTTTTTTAAGGCTGTCCTTTTCATAGTTTTGGCGAGGGGGGATTGCCTGGGGTGTGCGATATCAGGGTGTGTTGAAACTTTCTTGGAATATTAACTCTCAGTATTTTGTACACTTGTACCTGTAGTACTGTATGTATTTTGAATATTTGCGTATTTTTTATATCACAAAAGTGTATATTTGTTTATCATTATTTGCGTCTTATGTAGTGTTATTCTTTATATTTATGTTGGACTATATATATATATACACATATTATGCGCTTTTCTTAGGTTGTACATTATATATAGTCCATATTTCATATTCTATATTCTTTAAATACACATATATTCATATTTACATATATATATATATATATTTACATATATATATACATAGGCTTGGTCACCAAAATCATTGCCTGGAAAAGATCCGCTCAGGTGTTTCCTACGAGGCACTTTACCCTGGTCTGGGCTACAAGCCAAGACGCAGGCGGCAACTGGAAAAGGGGAATCTATGGGTACCCAATGCCTACAGCCCCTTGAAGTAAGGCCCAATAACGGGACAATGGTGGTTAATAATTCCTGAAACTAACTTAGCACCTCAAAAAATGCCATTGTGAAGGCAAAATAATCTTCAACCCCCACTTTTCAGGTGCTATGTTAGTTTTCACGGAAGTAATAATCCCTCAATAAGGTCTTATTTCCAGGGGGGTGGCATCCAGGGGGGCCCGTAGATTCCCATGAAAAAAATCGTAATCATCGCCAATTTGGGCCCAAATGATTGAACCTCAAATGAACCTACCAATACTAAAGATGTACCTTTTGAAAATTTGCCATATCCAAATGTTACATGCGAACGAATACAGGCTTCAATTCTGATACGTTCCATCTTTGGAACTTGCAGAGACATTGTCGAATTGCAGGTTTACTTACTTAGACCTTTGGTGTTTTTCCGAAACAAGGCCTGATTTTTCAGACACAAGCCAGTGCTTAAAGAATCCCCTAGCTTAATAACGCGTGGGGCCATTTCCAAAGAGGGGGGATCAATGGGTCATCTCTTACTGGAAGTAGCGGGTTGCTATGCAACAAGACCATACCCATACCATCCATGGGACTGGTATATTTACCTACATGGATGGCTTAAATCGTATAGGAAACTATACCATACATGAATGCTATATGGGACTCCATTACCGGAGTATGCCCTTCCCTCGGCCCACAGGAGGAGAAGTATCGAAAGATTCGGGAGAAGAAGGACGAGGGACGCGCCGTTGTTTCAGGGTGAAGTCATGAGGTCGACATGAGCACTGAAAAAAACCTGGGCTAGGTGGTGGTTTCAAATACTGTATTTGTTATGTTCACCCTTATTTGGGGAAGGTTTCCAATTTGACTACTATTTTTCAGATGGGTTGAAACCACCAACTAGTAGGGTATATATAGGGGATTATACTACCCAGCTATGTGGGGATTTTAATTCACCATTATAAGGATCCCTATCAAACAACCATTATAATGGAAAGTAAGGCCGTTTTTTTTCATGGCTCACATGGTGTTTCATGGTAAACCCTGGAAATCCAACTGGTCATGTCTTGAAAAGGTTGGTGGTAACGAGTTTCACCATCTTTTTGTATAGTAAGCGTTTATTGTCATCCAAAAGGAAGCACCATTTTTTGGAATGGTGGTTGACTTCTACTTGGAGGATCATCCCAGTTGATAAGTATTTAGAAAACCCCATTTATAAGCCAGTTAGGGCGGTCATAAGGGGAACAATCCTACTTAGGGGATTTATTAACCATGGTTATTAACCACTTACTAAATGTGATGATCCTCCACGTAGGGGTAGCACATGTTTTTATATGTTTCAATCGGATTAAAGTCACAACTTAAATGTATTTGATATGATGGCTTCGGGTTTGGCACTTGTCATGCCCCACGGTCTGATTTGTTCAGCGAAATTCGACTGATATCATTATTTTTCTGTAGGATTGGGGTAAAATGTGAAGCGCGGACGAAATCCTGCACCAGTTGATAGGTAGTTTATCTCATTATTTCCAGGGGTTTTATACATCCCAGGTGGTTAGCCGGATTTCTGCCATCAACCGTTGCAGATGTTGCAGACTCCAACCCATGCCGATGTATGAACCGATGCAGTGTTCAGCAAAAATGAACCAACTTCGTTTACACCTTGAGCGACACGATCGACGCCCCCAGGTCAAAACCACCAAACATAGCGTGAAACCATATTCATAATATGGAAATCCTGACTTAATTTAGCGTTGTGAACATGGTGCCATGGTGCCATGGAACGTCACATCTTCAAATTGGACGGTTCAGGAGCAAACACCTCTTGATGAGCTGTGCGCTGATCACCCTGGTGTTGCTTGGATTACCAGTTAAGAGGTGGTTGTTACACCTGTTTTTTGTTAAAAGGGCTATTTTACTGGAGCCCGTACCATCGATGGGAATGGCATATTTACCTACATGGATGGCTTAAATCTACGTATGGTAATTGTAGGAAAATATACCATACGGACCATACATGGATGCTATGGGGAGGGAACCGAAAAATAATTAAACCCGGCTGTTTAGATTATATAGGGACTGGTTCAAAAGCCTGTTAACAGGAACATTCTAAAATCAGCTTTTGCGTGTGATTGTGAGGTGTTACCGGCTGTTACTGGAGTTCAGCTTTGAACTGTATTTCAATAAGAATCAAGCATTATCTTCCTGCTGTTCATGGCTGAAATCCTGCACCACTTCAGGTTGGTCGTTTATCCCATTGTTTGCAAGGTTTTATACATCCCATGTGCTTAGCCGGATTTCTTCAACAGTATCCAGGGTGCCATGATTCTGTATAAACAACTTGGATATCGATGGATCTCGAGATTCATAGGTAGTAATAGTCACTACGGAGATAGCTGGGTCATTTCATCTTGTTTCATCTTTCATTCGAGAATGCGGCCAGGAGATGTCCAAGACGGTCGACGCCGACACTTTTAAACTTTGTCGGGCCTTCTTTTCACCGCCCCAGACAGAGCGAGAATTTTCTCAGAAGGTGGACAAACTCCTCATTGAGGCCATCTCACTTACTTCTGACGACATGGGTCGTTACGCTTTGCTTCTCATCATTATCCGTTCCATTCGGGAGCGCGGGAGCTCCTGAAACCCCACAGGCGCCTCCTACAGCAAGCGAAGGTTCCACAGCTGGCTCGACGTCCTGAATTGCACTTGGACTGTTCATGGCTGCTGATAGTGCATGGGACAAATCTGAGAGGTTAAAGGCCTCCATCAATTCGTCTTGGAAAAGCACCGTGCGATGAGCCGGATGACGGGCAAGGATTGCGTCTCCCAAGCAAGACAAGGTGGGGCCCTACCAGTATACCCCCTATAAATGGCCGAAAATAAAATGGCTAACTGGGATTCTTTCACCGTACTTATAGGGCTCCCATAACTGCATTTTGTAACTCGTGGGGAGCCCACATTGTGTGACAAAACACTGCACTACTTGATATGGTCAAGAGTTGTTTCTGGTTCCCTTAATAGGTGGTAGGTGACATATAATCACCCAACTTGGCAGTAATTATATACCACTTATATATACCACGTATATACTGCCAATTAGGTGATTAGATATGACCTACCACTTATTAAGGGAACCAGAAACAGCCATTGATATGGAAGATATATCAAGAATCACTCCGGATGGGTTGGTGGGGTGTTGCTTCTCAACTGTGATACTAAAGGTGATCAATCCTATAGGATCCATGGGACTGGATTATTTACCTACATGAACGGTGAAAAATGGCCACATGAACAAGGGAAAATGTAGGTAAATATTCCCATCCCATGGATCCTTTGGGAATGGTTGACTAAGTGGTGGTTTCAAATGTTTTGTTCATGTTCGCTAATGTGGGGAAGATGTGCAATATGACGAATATTTTTTCAGATGGGTTGAAAGCACCAACAAGTTGAAGTTAAACCTACTAAAATTTTGTCAACAAACAATAATGGGAGGAACTTCACCATAAGTGGTTAGCCGGATTGCTTCCATCAACAGTAATAACTGTATCACACTTTTCTAGATGGTGGTTTCAAAGGTTTTTTATTTTCACACCTACTTGGGGAAGATGTCCCATTTGACGAGCATATTTTTCATAAGGGTTGAAACCACCAACTAGACACTTTTGCAACATGTTCTTTTGCCACTAACGTCGCTTGAGGCGATAAAGGTTTGATATTTTTTTCGGCGTCGACACTCCCATGGGGTTCCATACATAAGGGATGGGGGTCACCAGCCCCCACAGTAGGGGTATTGTAAATATATTTATATATTTGTATGTATTTATAGCCATATTGTAACCCATTTTGTAACGCTTCTTCGCGATCGTTATGATATGTATTTATGTTTTTTGTATATATACACATGTATATCTAACGATCGCCAAGAAGGTTTGCAACCATCCCCTTATAAGGACTTTAGACCCTGGCACATATAAAGCGATTAGCATCATCTTTATGCAAGATACAAAAATCATTCCCTGATGACTTATGTCCTTCCTTCTAGTGTATCCCCTCTCAAGACTATGTAGATATTTCTCAGGAATTCGTGTTGATGCAAACGAAGACTTGTGTATGAACATCTTACTGAGCACGTCAAGACTTAGTTGCTGGGAATCAAGTACGATGTACCACTTACAGCCCTTTGTAGACTTACTTGAACTTTAAACTAGTAGGTTAGAAACCCAACCGACATCCAGGCGAATCCCTTTTGAGGTGAAGCGTGGTTGGATGGTATATTTTGGGGTGTCCAAATGACATCTAGTCAGGTAGTATTGGTCCCTGCACATTAGGCGTTCCGATGACGGCGAATGTCTACCTCTTTCCTTCCCTTCCCCCCTTCCCGAATCTTTTTGTCACAAAAAAACCCGCCAAAAAAACATCAAATCGCGCAACAACAAAAAATCCCGCATGGAAAAACTGAGGCTTTCCGAGTCTTTCTGGAAAAGGCAAGGGGATTGGAATTTACCGATGCTTGGGCTGCCATTTCAGATGTGAAGTTCGGGTGGGTGGACCAGGTGACCAGTGGATCTGTTGGCCTTGGATTGGTTTTTTTTTGAACCCTGGGGAATTTCTGACCTTCTTTAAATGGGAAATCTGTTGATGTTGTTGTTAAGATATGGCATAGATATTTGGTAGAATTTAAACAACTTGTTTAAAAGTCCCAGATCTATGAATGCAAACAATTCTTGTAAGATGGTTGTCATTCCCCGTCTTGAAAGAATCAACTACGTCATACTGCCAAATTTAAGGGTTTTTTTTCCTTGGTTCCGTGGTCTTTTGTGTACTGAAGATTGATATAAACTTCCAATTTTCTCTGTGTAAAAAAAGGTAACTAGGTGGTGGCAACTCAAAGATTTTTTATTTTCACCCCTAAGCTTGGGAGAGATGAACCCATTTTGACGAGCATATTTTTCAGATGGGTTGGTTCAACCACCAACCAGGTGATACATGAAAAATTCCATTAGTTTGACAAAAGAAACTCCGGAGTATGCACGGATTGGTGCAAACTAGAACCAACTGATCACCGTCCTCCCTGAACCTTTGTTTTAAGGTGGTTAGTAAGTTTTGAGGATGGCCGGGTGGTTTCACACGTGTTGAAAATGTTCACCCCTTTTATTTCAATAGGGGTTGAAATCACCACCAAGTTAGATTAAAACCTTTTGGACGAGAACAACAAATGATATTGAAATAATAAAAGATATGTAAATGGCCGAAAAACTATTTAATAATGCATACTATTGTTCTGTTCATTTACTTGTATTCTTGGTCCTTGATTTCTTTCTACCCCAACCAACAGTTCAGGGGAGACTGATCAAACCTGAGGTAAACCCTGTCTCCCATGCACAGCAAAGGTGAGATTGTTTGACCTAGAAGTGATGTTTTTTGCCTTAAACGTGGATATTCGCAGGTTATATAGCTTCATCAGCAGCGACGCCCATATGGTTTGGGGGTATAAGAACCACCAAATTTCAGGAGCGTCACACGAACTCAGTCCATATGGTATACATATAGCTTAGCAAGGGAAATTACCTTGTTCATCTCATTTTGATGTGGCCAGTCAGAACCGGCGAACAAATTATGGCATTGTTTCTTTTCCCCATGGTAAATCACAACCAAATCGCCATTTGGGGACTAATGTTTGTATTGAAGTTCCAGTCATTTTAAGCAAATCCAAGTGCATATAAAACTTATGGTGGCAAAACGAGTTTTTGAAGCAAATCGCACCCAACATGATTTTTCAAAAATGATACACCTCCCAAAATACCGGCAACACATTGTTTTGTTTTTTAAAGTTTACACTCCCCCCTCCCCACCCGAGGGATCCTGGCTCACCTTCTGAGAATGGTAACGGACCCTAAATCACGACCTGCGTTTCGTTTCGGTGATTGTACACCCCAACCGCTCATCCTCTGACGTTGGATGATTGGATCCCTAAGGTCAATTTTTGACGGTTTTTTTTTGACCCGTTCCCCTTTTGAAAACTCCCAACATCTCCTTGCCATCACGTTTTCGAAGAAAAATCCAATCCCAAGGATCGACCAGATTATCAGGCTTTGAGGCGCCTGGGGGGATTTGTCGGTTTTTTTCGGGGGTTGCGGATGGTTAACAAAGAAGGCTTCCAATTTTAGAAATGGGATAAAAACGGGGGGTTCCGAAACCAACCTATAAAAACTGGTGATTGGACTTCCAGGGTTCATTTGTTTTATTGTGTTCATGTGTCTTATTGTTTTTTTGTTGTTGGACCGGACCTATATCTTTAAGACATCATATTACATTGTCTTTGACCCAATAGTGTATCTCTAGTTTCATAATGAGTGGCTCCTTTGGGATGATGATGAAACTCTACTAAAGCAATGGTGGTTCTGAAACCAAACTATAAAACATGGTGGCGAAGGATCGACTTCCAGGGGTTGAACGAGATTTCCAAGTCTGAACTTTTGGGGGGGCTCTGTTCGCATTAGGATCCCGTTTTTGTTGGGTAAGTTCTAAAAAAATCGTGACCTTTTCGAGACTTAAGTGACCTGGAAAATTTGGAGAAGCAATGAAAAGGTCGCAACGGAAGAAGCTGGTACCTATACTGGAGATCTATACTAATTTACCTTTAAAAACAACCATTCCCTAAGAATCCAGACCCTTCCCCCAAAACAGGATTGTAGGGAAAATCCCTTTCCTAGGACGTACCAGGATCCTTAGGGATTAATTATTGTAGATACATCAAAGAAAGTTCCCTTGATCCTGTGGGATTCCGTACTTCTTTTGAGGCAACCATGGAAGGCAAACCTCCCATAACCTCCAACAGTACCTGAGTACCTGACAAGTCTTTGGGACCTTTTTGGTATGGTAATGTGACCCCTTTAGGTTGGTGAAGTGACCTTTTCAACTAAGTAGGGGATCAAAAGGTCACGGCTTGAATCGCCTCGTTTTTGTACATGTAGATTTGATCGAAAGGGGTGAAGTTTTTGTTCCCCCTTGAAAGCGTTAGGGGTTACGACAGTGAATATGGAACTGTCTCAAACTCTTGCTGTATGCCAATAATCTCCTGCGTGGATATCCTGCCGATGACGGTAGCATTCTTATCAAGAAAGCAGGAGCAGCCAAAGACATGGATTTGCTGACACCACAATGCATCGTAGAACGCATTTCCTGCGACAACAGCGAACTATGCTATCGCCCGGGGAAAGGCCTCACCATGTTGGCCGGAAGCCTCCATCACGGTATTCGTACCATGAAGTTTGCCATCGAGAACTCAAACAAAGCTGGCATGGCTCAGTAACTGCACTTCAGGCAGCAATGGGACGGCAGATCATTCCCGTGAGAGATCTGGTGCCATTTTTCGGTGGGACTGGGCCCGAGGAGCCAACAAGAAGACAATGAAACAAATTCAATGTGCATTGGAAGATGCAATGATGCTGAGAAGGCCAAGAAAGAGGGCCAAAGGAAGCAAAAATTCAAGGGGCCCAAAAAAGCGACATAACAGCTGTATCAAATTAAAGCTCGTTGCGCTAACAAAAGATGAAGGCGGCTGGTGGATGTGAAAAATGTTGCATCACGGACTACAAGTCTTGCAGGCCGCCTCGACAGGGTGAACGTAGTTCTTCCCTTTTCCCAAATGACATATTAATGATATTGCAATAAATAAGTCCAAGCCAACAACATCAGCAACAACAAAAAATAGGACTCTGCAAATCCATTTTGGAAACTCGCAGATGATTTGCCATCATTGTAGTTGGTGGCTTTGAGGGGGGCCATTTTTGCAACACCCAGCGTGTGCAAAGTGTCCGAGATGAAAATCCATCCTTTCCAAAAATGACTTGTTTCCTAATGTGTATTGAAAAGATGAGCATAGATCCCCACTAGGATGTCCCAGGAAGTTAGTAACTGGTTAGTAAACGGGTTATAACCTACTTATAAATGGGGTATATTGGGGTTATAAGCCACTTACTAACCATTTACGAACTTCCTGGGACATCCAAGCAGGTCATTACTCACTAGCCCGTGGTTTGCCCACATCTGTTAGTTTGTATCAACATCTCCAGCAAGGTGCATGACAATTTCAACTCTTGGCCACCTGCATGACGTATTATGTTTCATTCATTATATCTTAGGCAAATCATAACGGCCAAACCGGTTGGTTACCCAAAAATGTCGTTCAAATCTCTTAAATCTTAGGAATTTTAGGTGTCTGCCCAGATGATATACCCGGCCATTCTTTGTATTAATTTTGGGATGGTTGAGTGACCCTTTAGTAAGGTTAAGCGACCTCCAACGAAGGGATAAAAAATGCACTTTGAAATTTAAGTGGACAAATTGCATTGCAGCATCCAACGGCTTCGTGCGAATTTGACCCGCATGTTTTCCTTGGAGGGCTTTTGAAACAGTCAGTCAGCTGATACTTGGATTGTCCATTGATCCTAGATTGTGAGAAGATTCAGAATCGTTTGTGTGTCTGTAGAAGGTAATAGTTCCGAAGTTGAGCAGTGACAGGTTTCTTACAAATTCAAAGGACCCATGTCAATGTATGGTATGAATTTAATTACCTGCATCTACTGTGAAAATCAACTTTTAAATGTCGGTGAATATACCATACATTGATCCCATGGGAAATAGACTGTGGATTTTTTTCCGTGGTTTCCGTGGGTTTCGTGGGGACCTATTCTTTTCGTGGAAAATCCGATTGCATTTTTTTTTCCCAAGGAATAGTCGGCCTAATGAAGGGATTCTTAGGGAATAATGATGGTCTTATCAACCACCACCATCAAGGGAATTAAAGGATTAAAGGAATCAGAATGATGGTATTTTTAGGGAACAATGATGGAATCAAGGCACCATTAGCCACCTTCATCCCCTAATCTTCATGTATGGTATATTTACCTACAGTTCCCATTGAAATCCACCAAATGTACGTAATATACATGGATGCTTTGGGTGTTAGATTGCAGGGAGCGAGTCGTAGTTGTGCAACAAAAATCAACGGCAGTTGAGCAACGTTCAAGAATTGCTGCCAGGAAATTGTTCGCGGACTTACGGCAAGAGATTGGGCCACAAGAGGATCATGGTTTTCAGTTGCTTGGCATTCATGGTTTGCAAGAAAACGACCTCAGCCGAAGTCACCCCAAAATGTGGTTGAAGGGGGGGGGAATCCCACCCAAACTGCCCAAAAAATTCAAGTTTGGCAAATTTCAGTAAGTTGCCCGCAAATTGGTGTGTTCTAGACTGGGTGGTGCTTAATGATGACGAGCAAATGATCAACTCAATATGGATGTAGTCTGGACACAACAAGACGTTCAGACATCACGGTTGCATCGCACCTCCTGAGGGATTTCTTCGAGGACATGGGTATATTTCAGGAAAAGAGGTTCGGAAAAAAAATCAAGGGTTGCATTTTCCTAAAAGTGAAGCGAGTTATTTCCAGCAATTGTGGGGAGTTCCCCATTTTGAGACGCCCGAAAAATGGTAGTAGTTTTGTTGTACAAAGAATCCTTCCATAAAGTGACCCGTCAAATTGCGACGTAAGTTGAGAAGTTTCTCGGAGCAGATTGTTGAGATACACTGACAGACTAGACGTCCATAGACTTCAATTAGGTCATCCAGGGGGTCATCCCAGATTTTCTTTAAAAGTATTTTGCTGCGAATTTATTCCCAAAAAAAACTAATATGAAACCTGCAAGTCACCCCTTTGAAAAGGAATACACCCCTGAAGTTTAACGTAGCCCCTGAAACATGGTGGTTGGAAGACTACGCCTTTCCTTTTGGGCATCATTTTCCAAACCTTCCATTCACTTTGGGGTTCCATCTTACCTAAGCATGATTGCTAAGTATCCCACCTTTCTATAGGGAAAGGATTTTTTGGGCAAAAAGCCCCAGATCATGTAGGAGGGGTATCCACCCGAAAAGAAAAGAAACTGGCTAGAGAAAATTCCTAAGCCTCGAAGATTCGATTAGGGACGATTTTTACACGTATTTTTTATATNATGTAGAGAGAGAGAGAGAGATTGGTTCCACCAAAAATACCGGGTGCCGTTTTCATATAGCAATGTCTTGGATTCGTTTTTTTTCCAGTTTAAGTCACCACCCCTTTGGAGTGGTTTTTCATTGTGGGGGGGTGGCCTATAGATGGCTTATTATGGGGACTCTCGGAGTCACCGATGTTTCACCTACAATAAGTTAGTGCTCTCAAGCTGGTCCAGTTCGCAGTGACTGTGACCTTTAACGACAGACAGGTATTGGAGGGTGAGTGAGGGTAAGTGTAGATCAAAAAGAACTCTCTGACTCATTCCCTTCGGGTTTTAAGATGATCCCGAGGGTTTGCTTAATTGGTTTTAATAGCTGGGGTACAAGTCATCGCTACTCACCGCGTGTTCACAATCACCTCATTGTCGGGGGTTTATTCCAGTGATACCATTTGTTGATTGCTTCCCTGAGGTTCTTGAAAGGCAGCTTAGGCGAGGAAAAAACAGACCGATTCCGACTGCTTGGGAACATGTGGCAAATTGAGAATCATAAAAAAAAACAGCCTCGCAATTTTTTATGACCTTTTTGTGATGGTTAAGTGACCCTATTGAATGGTTAAGTTACCTCCAACGATCGGGGATAAAAGGTCACGGCTTGAATCACCTGGAGATGGTATGGAGATGGTTGCTTGATCTAAAGCGTCTCACTGTAAAGTCTTTGTGTCTCACAAAAATCATGAGAAGCAACAAATCAATTGATTTTATACTTGATGTTACTACTTAAGCATCAGCTAGGTGGTGGTTTCAAATATGTTTCTATGTTCACCCCTACTTGGGGAAGATTCCCATTTTGACTAAGATTTTTCAAATGGGCTGAAACCACCAACAAGTTAGCTATTTTGGGAGCAGTTGGAGTGGGGAGTGGTCACCTATTTTGGGTCCGACACTTTACTGCAATTTCTCGGGGATTTTTTCAACATGCATATTAAGGTGAGTTTTTGTTACTGTATACGTAGACCTTTTGTGGTACGAATCACCATTATGGACAACACTGTTGATGGAAGAAATCCTGCGCCAGTTGATTCAAAGTTTATGCCATTACTTACAGGGTTTTGTACGTCTCAGGTGGTGAAGGATTTCTTCCATTCACAGCATCACAAAAAATTGTTTTAATCAAACATAGAAGCAAATCTATACGAGTTTTAAGATCTTATCGAAGGAAGTTTAGAAGTCTAACTTCCGACAATATGCAGAGTTGAAAAGCAGAGTAGAGGTGTCAAGCAGACAACAGATGTCAAGTCAGCAGAAAGAAGATCAACACGCGCGTAGAGTCACTAGAAAGAAGGTACATGCGCGAAAAATGTTAGGGACGTCGCGAATCGCTGTGTTTTCTCAATGATTCGTGGTTCCTGATGTTCGAAAAGTAGGCTCGCTAAAGCGGCGGGTGCGGAGGTCGCTGCTGAGCAGAGCTATGAAAAATGGCACGCCGCTGTGGCGAGAAGCACATTTCTACGTGAAAATGTACAAAACACCGCAGCGTCGGAGCCATTTTGGAAGTTGTGATCTGCAAAATTGGCACGCCGCTGTGGCGCGAAGCACATTTGCAAGTCAAAATGCACAAAACACCACATGGGCGGAGCCATTTTGGAAGTTCCGATGTTCCAAAATGCCACGCGGCTGTGGCGCGAAGCATATTTGTAAGTCAAAATGTGGAAAACACCACACTCTCGGGCCACTTTTTGTAGTTCCGATGTCCAAAAACTAACTAACTAACTAACTAACCATCTGATCAACTAACTAATTAACTAACTAACTAACTAACTAACTAATTAGTCAGCTAGCTAACTAACTAACTAACTAGCTTACTAACCAACTAGCTAGCTAACTAACTAACTAACTAACTAACTAACTAACTAACTAATTCATTGACTAACTAACTAACAAATCCATTAACTAACTAACTAACTAACTAATTCACTAGCTAACTAACTAGCTAACTAGCTAACTAACTAACTCATTAGCCAGCTAACTAATTAACTACCTCACTAACTAATTAACGAACTAACTGTTTCACTCACTAACAAACTAACTAATCAATTAATTAACTAGCTAACTAACTCATTAGCCAGCTGTCTAACTAACTAACAAACTAACTAACAAACTAACTCACTTACTAACTAACAATTTAGTCAGCAAACTAACTAACTAACTAGCTAACTAGCCAGTTAGTCAGTTAATCAGTTAGACAGTTCGGCAGTTAGTCAGATCCATCAGTGTTTTCGCTTTGTCATCCGTGATTCACAACAACCAATCTCTCCTATACGTTTCCTATTCTTGAAACTTCCGCCACCGCCTCGTGCGGCTCTACTGGTACTACCGGAAGCCTCATCAAATCGACAACGTTTGTTGTTGGATTTCAAGTTATCATCCACCTCATTTTGAAATATTATGAAGATATATGAAGATGTCTCAAAGTCAAGTATGGAGCAATGCAAAAACCTGGCAGTAAGTTTTCTCACCCAGTTGGCAGTATATGACATGAAATATATACTAGGTATAGTACAGCCAGTCCTTGCCTTTGGAGTTGATATTGGATCCCAAGCCCTTTTAGACATAAAAACATACGGTAGATACTGTTGATGAAAGAATTTTGAACACCAAATACCTGGGCTTGTGGATTTCACGTGACGTGGGGAATTCTTGGATCTGAGGGCCTCATGTACCCCCCCCCAAAGATGTTTAGCAGTTCGCACCCTTGAAAATTTACCGAAACCCAAAAAGGGAAAGTAGTCTTCCAGGCATCGTTTCTTTTCAGGGGATGTGTTTTTGTTTCCAAAGGTGTATTATTTTGATAAGCGCCTTTAATCGTTTTTTTTTGGTTTTGCTGGGGTGATACAGCAGATTCCTTGAGCCTCTTCATCCTGCTTGTTTGGCCAATGAAATATTTCATGCCCTAAGAATCCAAGTATGTCCTTGAAAGGAATCACAACAATCAGATCCTATTCTACGGATGGGATTGGAACCCTGAATCTTATAGTAGGGAGGTGTTTGGATTCTTAGGGAAGGTTTATCATAGGTTTTTACAACTCGAAAAGACCAAAACTTCTTGGGGAAGAGGAGTTCCGATCACCACGATGTTCATTACTTAGATCATCTAAATGAGCGAATCCAATACAAAAGACGTTGATAAGTCTAGAAGGGTTCGGATCCTAGTCCTTCAGTCGTCATGTTCACCGATCATACCAACAAAAACTTTGAAAGGACCGGAAACTGAAAGGGCCTTCTTGTTTGGTCCACTGCTTTTGTCCAGGACATCTTAACCAAAAAGCTGAAAAAGGAAGTAAGACACACATCATTCCGTCATCATTCCCATTCATTCCCCACTAAGCCATAAAATCCATGAAACTGGTATATTTGCCTACATAAACGGTTGATTTCTTATGGTAAATTAGCAGGTAAGTATAAGATCCTATAGGGGTTACCGGGGTTAACTATGACGGTCCGGCAGATGGGTCCGGGTCCGCCCTTGACTTCCGGACGCCGGCCAGGTCAATTGGATCCACTGGAGATCAAAGAAGACGTTTGGCAGCCGGACGATCAGATTCCCGTGAAGAACAGTCGAGGTTTTGGGGGATTTCCAAAGAAAACCGTGACACAACCCGAACGAAAGGAAGATCATCCCATGACTTGGTTCAGTGGTTAGGTAACCATGGTGATCGTAAGTCCCCTAAGGATCGGATTGTTTCCCTTATAAAGGCCCTTTTCATGGCTTATAAATGTGGGTTACTAACCACTTACTAACTGGGATGATCCTGCAAGTAGACATCCGGGCGAATACCGAAACTGAGAAGATGTCATTTGGACCGCCAAAATCTATCTAAAATATTCTAAAACACCAAACCTCAGGAGGTATTTGGTTGTTTAGGGAAAAAAGTGGTGCTGGTGAAGGGGTAGCAAAGGTAAACCACCAATTAAACATTAGTTCGCATAGCATCCATGAAACTGGTATACCTACATGTCCCATCCCCCGTAAAAATCAACCTATGTTTACCGATTACAGTAAACATTAGCATTTGTTTTTGTTGGGTGATTGTTTTATGGATCGTACCATGGGATCAATCACCATGAATTTCACCACCCTTTGTGGGGAATGTATTTTTTTCCAGCCACCGAACTAACGAGCAAATCCAGAAAGGTCAAGAGAGGAAACAGACAGAAAAGAGAAGAAAGGGTATATTCTCCCAATCCATGATGCCGTCGTCAAATCCTACTGTTGATGGAAGAAATCCTGCACCACCTGCAATGTATAAAACCTTGTAATTAAATACTTGGATAAATTACCTACCAACTGGTGCAGGATTTCTTCCATCAAGAGTGGATGTTCGTCAGTGTTCACGTTTCCATCGTTTTTCCCTTCGCGGATCCGTTTGAACATGTCCTCAGAATCTATCAATCCTTTGAATATTCGGGAGGGGTCTGGATTCTTAGGATATCCATCCCCCTTTGAATT
The DNA here is from genome assembly GCA_000507305.1 of Breviolum minutum Mf 1.05b.01. Taxonomy (NCBI): domain Eukaryota; class Dinophyceae; order Suessiales; family Symbiodiniaceae; genus Breviolum; species Breviolum minutum. The sequence continues at coordinate 53,565 of DF241144.1, forward strand.
TCCCCTACGATATGGGTGAACTCATGCTGGCTACAATTGGCTAAAACCTATGAAATCTGTAGTAGATTGGAGTGGTCGTGCCGTACGTTTGTAAGGGATCCTCAGGAAAAACAATGTGTAAACAAAATGGATTCTTGAAGAAGTCGTGATGTAGATTTAGTAGGGATTGTTTCTTTTTGAAAATCATTTTGTAGTAAGATCATATTAATTCAAAAACCATTTAGTAGGAGTAGGACACGGGGATTTATAAAAAAANCAAGGGAAAAAACCAGAAAACATTTTGTACCACTACAGAATTCGGAGCATGGGGTGTCAATTAGTAGTGGTTTTTGGTCCATTTTGTAGTGAAAAAAATCAAATGTATGAATTGTAGCTACCAACATGTTGCACAACTTCACCAGGGTATTTCACAGGGGGATGGATATCCACTATTACTCCGATATACTCCGATGTGTTTTCCTTGTAGATCTTCGCCATGGAATCAACCGTTTTTTTTGATTTAAACCTTCACGGAACCTTTTTTTGATCCAGGTGACTGGTATACTTTACCAACAACTTTACCATTGAACAAAAAACAAAGATCGCCAAACATTTCAGGTACCTAAAATGGAGGAATCCTCGCCTATATAAGCTGTATGGATACGGCTTATGTAAGGGAAAACCCACCCCCAAAATAGCCTATATTATAAGGTTCAGTACCTCCATGTTAGGTACCTGAAACTTTCTGTGACAAGAATTCACGTAAATATACCAATCCCATAGATCCTGTTCGAATGGAAGAGAGTGAATTAATAGGTGGTGGTTTCAAAACAAAATGTCCACCTCTACCTGGGGAAATAATCCAATTTGACTAATATTGTTCAAACGGGTTGGCTCAACCACCACCTAGATTCCTGTAAACTTCACTCTGGAACATTTTGGAACTGTCAAATTTCTGAGCAATTTCTTGGATTTGTTGAGTTGGTGATTTTTTTTAATGGATTCTACCGCGGTAAATCACCATCAAAACCACCATGTAGGAGAATATTTTTCCCAACACCTTAAGCAAGATCTAAGATATTGTTTGGTGGTGATGTTTTTGTTCCACTTCAATCAATCTCTCTTTTTCCGGCATGTTTTGCCAGGTTGTTGTACCATTTCCTGACGGAAAAAACCGGTGCGACGCGGTGCACAAACAAAAAGTGCACTGGAACCTCCAAGCGGAGGTGAAGGGACGCGACATGTGATGAAGTCTTCCGGGGGGCCAATGGGGTTGATGTGACTGACCAAAGCCTTCCCTAAGGATCCGTTGGTATGTCCTAAGAATCCGGGATTTCCCCTAAATAATTCTATGACATGGGGATAGCATTGAGTACTACTATCAATCCTACGAATTTTCGGGAGGGAAACCTGGATTCTTAGGGCTTGGTTATTGGCTGTACCCTTAGACATCCAGTCACACCTGCGGTTTGAAGGTTTGGATGGAACCCCAAAAATTGCCGATCAAACACCAAACCTCAGGGGGTATGACTGGATGTCTAATGTGTATATACAGGATTCTTCTACCCAGTTGTAGAGGTATTATAACAAATCATTATAATCCATCAAAAATTGAATGGGACTTTACCAACGGACCCCTAGGTAAGTTGCTAGAGTTATTAGATACACAGGTGTAGGGGTCCGTTCATTAGGTCCTGTTGGAGATTTCTTGGATATAAGGATCCAGGTTCCCTATTCACGAACCACGATTTCATGGAATGCCATGTCAGGGTTTTGTTGACGTTGCTCATGTGTTATAGCAAATTAGTGACACAACAAAACTACTAGTAGGTGGTGGTGGTGGTTTGGAAAATGTGGGGAAACAATCCAATTTGACGAGCTTATGATTTCAAACTGGTTGAAACCACAAACTAGAAAAATGAAAAAAAGTGCCTCCAAAAACTGCCGGTGGTAAAAACCCTGATGCATCCCTTTCTTTGGAGGATCGTCCCAGTTAGTATAAGTAGTTAGTGACCCCCATTTATAAACATTTATATAAACCATAAACCGGGTGGTGGTTTCAAACATTTTTAATTTTCACCCCTACCTGGGGACATGATCCAGTTTGACTAATATTTTTCAAATGGGTTGGTTCAACCACCAACTAGTAAAACATCCAATTGGAAGGGATCCCACAACCCCTAGGTCTTTGGGGACGTTCCAACGATTACCATGGGCGGTTTACTAACCCGCTGGAACCATTACGGATCCAGTCTTGCAAAAAATCACCTCGGATTTTATGTGGGTTTTGTATCCAGGTTCTTCCCAGTGACCTTTTTGGGTGTTTTAAGTGACCCTTTCAGGGGTTAAGTGACCTCCATTTGGGTGATCAAAAGGTCACTTGGAAGAGGCTGGATGTTTGTAGACCCCTTGAAAGTACCCCCAAAACTCACATCGACTCTTGACCTTCGGGAGGAGACAACCAATGCTTTAAAAAAACCCAGATGAGCCAAAGGTTTGGAGCATTTACCTACAAAACTGGGTGGGGCCTAGGGGCTAAATGTAGGGAAATAGACATTATACATTGAGTATGTGGTTGAAAATCCCACCAGTTTCGATTCCTTTCATATTTTGATGTCTTTGAATATTACTTGGTGAATTCGTGGTTGGGGTATGTTGGGGTATTCTTTTTTTCCCCTTTTTTCCCCACCAAGAAAAAAAAAGCCAGACAAATTTCTCACATCTGGTAAAAAAAAAACTAGGTAGGTTTTTTTTGGGAGGGGGTTCAAAAAATGACAACTTCTCAGGAGCTGGATGTTCGATGATTTTTTTCATCACATTGTCGCGTAGTTTCCTCCAAGCTTTGGGAGACTTGGTTTTCAGTTTCGTGGTGTTGCTGGCTGTTGCTGGCAAGTTGGACCGACATCTCATTTCTCACTGTTTAACAGCTTTGGAAAAAAGAAAGGTTGGCTTCATGAAGAATTCCACTTCAAATATATCCACTCGAACCATTGGATTTTGAGGATAATCTTGAAATCCCCAATTACCCTAGCCCTTGAACTCAACTTGTGGATGATGATAAACCCTACGATCGTTATAAATGGAGTTATAAAACCCTATAAACCCTCATAAATTGCCCAAAATAAACGGGTTGGGTAGCCCTGGGGTTAGTTATTTCACATAACCCTACTTATAGGGGCTCCACCATAACTCCCTCCACTCCACTTAGAACTGGTTTTTTGGGGCTAAATTGTAGGGCTAGACAGGATGAGAGCCTGTGGCTTGGTGACCTCCTTGGGCCTCACCTTGAAGAGATGTTGTTGTTGTTGTTGTTGTTGTTGTTGTTGTTGTTGTTGTTGTTGTTGTTGTTGTTGTTGTTGTTGTTGTTGTTGTTGTTGTTGTTGTTGTTGTTGTTGTTGTTGTTGTTGTTGTTGTTGTTGTTGTTGTTGTTGTTGTTGTTGTTGTTGTTGTTGTTGTTGTTGTTGTTGTTGTTGTTGTTCGTTCGTTCCGTACTCGTCGTTCGCGTCGTACTTACGTTTTCGACGTACGTACCTACCGTAAGTACGGTAACTCGTTGGTTAGTTAGCTGTACGTACTTAGTTTACG
>DF241144.1:57216-89671 GCA_000507305.1 Breviolum minutum Mf 1.05b.01
ATGTAACCCGTTCTAGAGTGCTACGCAATGGACTGCTTCGGTACATACTTTTACACATGCCCAAACCTAATGTAACCCGTGTTCAAAGTGCTACGCAATGGACTGCTGTAGGTACATACTTTACACATGCCCAAACCTAATGTAACCCGTGTTCAAAGTGCTACGCAATGGACTGCTTCGGTACATACTTTACAAATGTCCAAACCTGTGATGCTACGCCATGTTGTAATCTCTTTGTCATTCATGCCTTCATTCTTTGTCATTCATGTTTGACGTTCAACAATTTAAAGAGCAAAAATCCAAACCGAGAAAATCAGGTGCAAAAAGTTCTAAAATCAGAGATGTTTGAAATGTTAGTTTTTTGTTGTAAATTACATAGGAATCTGATGATCCATGAAAATGTGATGTTGCAATTGCATGGGAAAACACACACGAAGTGAGTTTTTTGAAAAAAAAAACCACACGTTTTTACAATTTTGCACTTTTTTTGCAAAAAAAAAATAAGGTATTGCGCAATCAAACAACTGCCAATCATGTGAATATGATGGTTTTTACAATACCTGGGAAGCATGCGCACTAATGAAGAAAACACTGCCTGCAGTGAGTGAAAGTACACGTTTCAGCAATTCTAAGGGGAAACAAGAAGGCAAAAACGCGCGCGGACGAGGGGTCGGAGCGTTGTTGTTGTTGTTGTTGTTGTTGTTGTTGTTGTTGCTGTTGTTGTTGTTGTTGTTGTAGGAAAGTCATGCAAGTTACGGTCACCAAAAATTGAAGTGGTGAGGAAGCAGATGATCTAGCTATTTGTCATCCAAAGAAACCTGGACTTTGGCAGATTCTGAAAAAATCAGCAATTGTGAAGATGTTGGCATTTGATATCTTGCCTACAAATCTGATGTATTTACATGCATTTACTTATTTCACTGGAAATGTGTTGGGATGCTTTCCAATATCTTCAATAAACGTTTCGATGTGTTTTTTTTCTGTGTCTACGGTGGCTGGACAATTTAGCAATTCCAAACAGTAAATGAAGTTACTATAATTGCCTCGGTGGATTTTTATCCAAAGAAGTTTTGTACGGTTGATGGTTCAGACATCCGGCTAAGCAACTAAAGTTGGTACTTCATCCCATTTATACATTTCAAATACGTTTTTATATATCCCAGGTGGCTCAGGATTTCTTCCATCAAGAGTATTCAATTTGGATGTTTTTAACCGCGTGATTGACTTTTTTGAGTTGATTGTGGGAATTTAGAGATGTAACTAAATGCTAAACCTTTAGCCAGCGAATTAAAGGTTTACCAACACAAGATATATATAACTGGAGGATTTTCGTGCAGGGCTCCTAGCGGGAAACCATGTTAAGATTGGGATTCCGGACAGATAAACTACCCTAGGCCGCGTTTTAGAGCCCTTATGAGGATCCATATTATTCCCAAAGAATCCATGGGACTGGTAGATTGACCATCCGATTTTAGCCTGAAAAAAAATCACCGAAACGCATAGATCGGTATAGGGCTACTGACCTTCGTTGCAAGCGTCATAATATATTTCGGGATTCGTCCCCTAGTGTCGAACGGCACCAGTAGAATGTCCTAATAGACTAATAAATCATGTTTTTTATAATTTTTTGCATGTTGTGTCATGTTGTGCCACACTATGTTCATGATATATTGTATATATAATTGATGTATCTAAATGTAGCAGGAAATGGATCAATACATGAGAATCGCGTTCTTGATCAACTACATCTTGCGGCAAGTTTCAGTTGCCGAGTCCAGTTCAACTCTTTGATGTTCCGACCCGACCTGCGAATAATCCAAAACACCAGTGCCGTGCCGTACACGGCCGCCCTGGTGATTCGTGCTTCCCCCCGGAAAACCGGGGGAAATTCCTCCAAAAAGGGTGGGAGGTGAAGACTTTTCATACTTTTGCACGGGTAACGCGAAGGATGAAGAGCGAAAGATATCTGAAACTTGTAAAACATGAAGCTGTTCCATGCATGGAGTGCTTACCTACAAAACTGGCTAGTTTAGGGGGTAGATGTATACGGTAAATAGACCATACATTGAGTGACTCTGTGGTGGTAGGTTATTTTTTGCTGAGGACCCCAACCCATGGAAATCTAATGACCCCCCTGGCGGATCCATTGATGCCCCAATGAAAGGAAACAAGGTCTTAGGCCCTTCTTAGGGGATGATGATGGTTAATACTCCCCGTAATGAGGCAGGGGTTGGCATTGGGGCCGGGTACCCTAAAAATTTCCATGATTTATGTTGACACTATTTGATTGCTATCCTGAGATCAACTAGTTGCCTCCATTTGCCCAAAAGCATATCGCCTAGGAATCGAAACAAAAACCATGAAAGGGAACAAACCACTTTGAGATTTGCTGGGAGTTATCCAAAATTTGGTACCCCATTGACGATATCCTTTAGATAAGGACATCCATTCCCCACGAACAACCGAAACGGAGGTTTCGTACTTGGACCCCCCCAAAAAACATACCAGTCAAAACCCTCCTTAGAAGGTATTTGGATTTGGATGTCTAGGGAAAACAGTGTTAATATTTGAATTTGTATTATATTGTTAATTATATTTTATCATCATCGTTGTTGTTGCTAATTATGATTAGATTACTGTTTGATTTTAGTACTGCTATTATTAGATGGTTATTAGATTTATTAGGATGATGAAATGATTTGTTTATCATGTATTGTTAGTACATCATTATTATTGTTATGATATGTTTTGATGATGATCTTTTGTTATGATTTTATTTTCATTGTTGTTATGAGCAATCATGCAGTGTTCACACGATCTATATATTTTCTCAACTTGAAACATCTTCAACGCCGTGCCAAAAAACCGCAACTCGGTGCTGATAGCCCGAGATCCGTTGCCATTTCATAGCTCCCAAATGGAAGTTGTGAATGGAAATACGGAGAAATTCCGTGTGGCGCGGCTTCGCGTGTGGCAAATCGAACTCGTCCAAAAAAGGTCCAGGTTGACAAGTACAACATTTCGGTGCTAAAATCCTAGGTAGCCATGGATACCTTCATGGCTGGTCAACCTACCTCTCCCTAACGTAACCCCCCTCAGAAATGACGGTTTAATAAGATTTGAATAAGGCCTTAGTAAGGGAAACAAATGGTTAATAAGCCCTTAATAAGGCCTTGTTTCCGGGGCGGGGGATCGGGGGGGGGGGCGTACGTTGACCAGCCATAATAACTGGGTTTATGATGCCTATATGTGGAGGTTTAACTGGTAGGGGCCCACTTTGCAGGTTGCTGAAATATTCTCATGTTTACTCAGGGCTGATGTAATACTCATTTGATCCACAGAAAGTAGGAATCCCATAAAACCCATGTGACTGTCGTACAATTTACATCAATTGATCCATGATATATGATATGTTTACCAACTAGTTTACCATAAAAATCTGGGTTAGTATACAATCGTCATGGCTTGTTTAGAGTAAATCGAACCCCGGCCCCATGGGTACTAACGTTAGGTCTAGAATGACCTTGGCATGCCATGGAAATCTTTGGTAGTCCTTTATACCCTTAGCCCTTTCCCTGGAAGTCGTTGCCACCATTTTAAAAACGGTGGTTCCTTTTGGTAGATGATAAACTCCTACTAAGTAATGGTGAAACTCGGAAACCAAAGGGACTTAAAAATGGTGGCCAAGGACTTCCAGGGCTTTTTATAAAACATTTGGTGTTTTTTGATGTTTCTTACGTACTTAGAGTCATAAACCTTTAGCAGGGCACTTAAGTTTTCCCGGGAGACTACAAATTTCTGAAGTTTGACCTTAGCATCCCCTCGTTTTTAGCGGATTTTTGATCCGCTCCACCTGGGATCCTTGCGTCGTGCGATCCAAGAATGTTAGATCCCAGATGGTGGATGGTGGGGGCGTTTGGATTCCGATTGGATCCCCGAAAATGAAAGGGATTGCTACTTGGCGGGTACCCCTACCTAGAATCCAACAACCAACCGGGCCCTAGACAAGCAATTTACCATTTGTTGTAACACATCAAAGCACACTAGGGTATCCCTGGAAGTCCAACCACCAATTTTTATAGGTTTGTTTCTGAACCACCATTATTTTAGTAGAAGTTTATCATCTTCCAAAAGGAAGCCCACCATTTTTTGTTCATGGTGGCGTGCCGACTTCCCAGGGAATTTATATCAGTGATACGGCAGAGCGAAAGGCGAAGACTTTTGGCAAAGCGGGTTCGGTCCGTTGCCAGTGTAACACGCGTTTACTCGCACGTCCGACGGAGTTCGTTCACGTGACCTTCGCTCGCTGTCGGGGGAAAGACTCTCATGGCAGCGGGGCTTTTGCTTCACTTAACTGATCCAATTGCGCCAATCCTTAGGTGGTGCCTTTTAAATATTTTCATGTACCGAATATTTCGTACATCATTAATTCCACATGGATTCCTTGTTTCACCTACGTATCTGGGATTCAGATGTTGTTGTCGTGACCTGAAAATTCAGGTTTAGAAATCTACAGTATTTTTTTTGCCCAGAGTTGGATGTCTCTTTCTGCAGACCGTGGACGTTATGCCGTTATGGAGATATCATTTCAAAGAGGGACCTGGAAAGTCAACCTGGTAGATTCAAAAAATTCTACACCACCTGGGATGTATAAAACCATGTGAAGAAACTACCAACCTCAACTGGTGAGTTTACCGGATTTCTGAAGCATCAAAAGTAAAATCAGATTAAGCTCTGAAAAAAACGGTTGACTCGGTTGACTCTCTCCCTCCTGAGATTGGATATTCACAGTATTATTGAAGAGTCTGGGTTCAACCTAACGTAACTGGGGTGTCCCTTGTCATGGGAATGTAAGGGGTCCACCCCCCCAATAAAATAGAGCCTTATAACTTATAACTTATTAGGGGGATTTATTAATGGACAATGATGTTGAACAAGCACCCGTTGTTTGGATTATATAACTGGCTGGTGCTGATCGAGCAAATGAGCTATTTATGGCCATGTTCTGTATGAATTAAATGATATCAAGCGAGCAACTGGTTGGGGTTGAGCACTCACATGGCTATTTCCAAAAATAGGGGTACACCAAAAATGGATGGTTTATAATGGAAAACCGTATTTAGAATTATTAAAAATTGATGATTTGGGGGGAAAACCTACTATTTTCGGAAACATTATACCCTCCGGTAAACTAACATAGCAATGGAAAATGGACCCTTTGAAGATGTATTTCCTATTGAAAATGGGGATTTTCCATGGCTATGTTAGTTTACCAGAGGGTAACCCTAATCTCCAAAATGATGGTCCAAATCTACTCTTCCAGTCTCCTCCTTCTCACGTCTTTCAGTCACCACGTGAGGATCGGTGTTACTTTGGGGCCCCCCAAACTCACACCTCCTGAGGTGAAGGCCTTTAGGGGGGTCCTTTCACACCTCACGGTTCGGTATGACTGAAGGATACCCACTAATTCTCAAAAACTAGGGAGATCCGGCATTTAGGTGCTTTTTTTACCACCCATTGAAAACAACCTCTACTCCACAGCCAAGTTCAAAAGGAATTCGCTTTGCTGGTGATGTTTTTTTGTTACTGTCTACATCATGGAAGAACCCACCTTTGGTAGGAATCCAACTTGGGATACCTTAGGTACACTAAAAAAAGCAGCCTTTTTTGAGTTCATACACTGCGGGTCTTTTGCAAACACTAAACGGTGGGCCAAGAAGTTTATTATGAAACATCTCAGGCGGTTTGAAATCACTGAAACTGAAGGTATATAGTCATGAACAAATTGCGTATAGTGTTATGTTGAGATATTTTCAAAAAAGTCGAAAAAAAGAGAACTCTCAATTGAATCAAAGTTTGTCGTTTCTCTTACATGTTATGTTGAAAGACTTTGTTCAAAAAAAACGAAAATCACACAAAACAGAAAGTGAGAAGTCTCAAGTTTCCCATTACCGAAACAAAAACCTTGGCGCACTTTGGCACTCAGTGGGTTCGTCCCTTTCCCTTTAAAGACGCACGGCAACTATGACCAAAAACAGGAGGGTGACGGCTAAGCTGGGGATGGGACAAACTTTGGATGCAGATGAACCCTACAAGGTGGGCAGGCGAGCCAATCGTTATAAGTGGAGCTTTTTTCCCCCTACAAGTCCCGTTTTTTTTTTCACCTCAGTTACCTGTTTATGTGCGACCATTTTATAGGGGGTTATAACATGTTTTTAACTCCATTGATAGTTAGTTGGGGCCCACCTTGTAGACATTCAGGCGAAATACCTCCTCAGGGGAATGGTGTTTGATGGGTATGTTTTAAAGGTGGTCTAGTCATATTATATTCTCAGTTTTCGGTGGAGGTATTTGGATGTCTTCCCGGGGAAGGACATTTTTCTGGCATGGGAATGTTTTTCGAAGGACTTCTTGCTAGCGACGACTGTTTTTTTTAAGGCGACTTATCCGACCTATAGGATTGATGAACATTTGCCCAGGGATTTTTTCGTGTCTTTGCCGTCCCCCCCTTTGCGTCAAGTGCCGTGATTCACGCAGCTTGAAAAAAGGACCCATCAAACGATGGTTGCCTGCCAGCTGTGAAGTGGGTGCGAAATGCATTTGTTTTTCAATAGAAAGCTTCCAATGCGCACTTAATCCAGGATGAATCTTAAAACCAGTTGGCTGCTGCTTGTTTTATCCTGAAATGTTTTGCCCAAAATTTTCCGGAGAAAGAGGTTATCAAAATCTGGGGAAAGTGTTTTTTTTTATATGAGCGGTTTCTCACCCTCTTCAGGACATGACACAAAGTGTGTCTCACGATGTCCCCACGATATCCCAGATTAACTGTGAATGCGGTGGAAAACAGTCACAAAGGAGAAAGCCTTGCAATTTTAGGCTAATTACTGAGCTTGAGGAAATTTGTTTGGCAATGGAATCCTTTACTTTGGCAAAGGTAGAGGTTGGTGAACTATGAAGTTAAACAAGTTAGACTGAGTTTGGGGATCCACACAAAAAATATGGAGAAGGCTACATTGGGTTGTTCTGAGACACACCGGGTCTCAGGTATCACTGGAGAATTTTGGAAGACAAAATACCTGGAGGAGACTCACTTCCTTTTTTCAAGATGTCCAAATCAAGAAGTACTTTAGTGTTTGCTGGGAAACACTTCCAAGAATGATGCTAGGTTGGCCAGATATCATTAGTCAAACAGATAGTTTGGTGGTGTATGATCCAGGTTCTTCAAGTTGTGACCTCGTAAAAGGTCCCATTTTTGTGACCGAAATTCGGGGTCTTTTTTGTGACCTCCAATTATGGGAATCAATCCAGGTCACTTTGAAGAAACTGGGTGTATGGTTTGTATTTGATGATTTCAATTGAGCAATGAAAAAAACCCTGGTTAGCTAGGTTATATATGGGGATTGTACTTGGTTGTGTTTTCATCGTCATGTTAGTTTTTCTGGGGTACTGTAACTCATATGTTGCAGCTCGTGTCCTTGTTTCCCATGTTTTTCCATGGTGCCGGGGGTTTAAGATTCCCTCCAAAATCCTCCCCAGTCAGTCATACATGTCCGAGGGACATTTGTCTCACCCATGAAGTACTTATGGATTTTCATTCAACTAAGTGGACGAAGTTTCTGGAAAAAACATGAAAAAACAATCTCACAAGAAAAGGGAGAAGTTTTTCTTGGTTCTATCTCATCTCTGCAAAACAGGCGGGTCTTCTGCAACGTTCCTTGTTGTGTTTGGGAATCTCAGAACAGAGGGTTTTGGGGGGAGTGCCCACTCTCATGCCCACTCAATGCGTGGCGTATTCACCTACGTTTAAGCCCAGTACATAGATCATACAGTCAGTTTTTGGGATGAGGATTGTTCCCTCCAACCATAGATATCTACGTATCTGAAGATGAGCTTAAGAAAATAAGCTCCAGCTGTTTGAATGGACCCTTGAGGCTAGCTCTGTGGTTACACTCCGGTAAACTAACATAGCTGGCTGGAATATCCCCATTTTCAATTTTCAAGGAAGGAAAACATAGCTGGCTGGAAAATGGACCCTGCAGAATGAAGATGTATTTCCTTCCTTGAAAATGGTGGATATTCCAGCAATCCCTATGTTAGGAACTAGCAGAGGGTACCTGGAGGATCATCCCAGGACTTGTAAGCAGTTCGGATCGCCCCCAGTTTGTAAGCCATAAAAAGGCCATCGATGGAAGGGGTGGTTTAACAACTCCTCAAGTGTTTTCCATATATGGCAGGAGCCATCATCTTTTCAAGTGAGAAGCACCTAGTAGTCATGGGAACCTAAGGGACCCCCCCAATGCCACCTAAATACCCCCCGGAAATAGCCGGTCCTAAATTTTCGGCCTGAAAAAGGGGAAAATGGTTAATAGTCCCTTGATAAGGTTGGGGGGGGTCCCGTTTAGGTTCCCATGATGTTGGCTAGTTATTTGGAGCACTTGATACGCAATCATGCCACCTTTTTCGGCAACAAGGCAGGGCAAGGAGTTGGACATCTTGCCACCTTCAGATTCATCCCTTGCATATAATCGTACAACAGCCATTTATGGGAACAAGTTTCTCCTATACACCCCGGAAGTTTAACATAGCCCCTGAAAAATGATGGTTGGAAGATGACTTTCCTTTTGGGATGGTAGACTTTCAGGGGCTATGTTAAACTTCCAGGGAGCAAATAGTTTTTGTACCTTTCCTTTAATCGAAGCCCCCCGATTTTTACCTATGCGGAAAAAGAGCCTCGTCCTTGTGGAGATCCAGCGCTACCCAGTCTGGAAAAACTGCCCTGATCTAAAGAGATCTAAACAAAAATGGATCCAATAGGTCATCCTTCTGAGAAGAAACATCCTTTCCCTATCGAAATGCTTTGGTTCCAAAAAAGAACAGCAAGCAGTAGTTCGATGTGTCCTTCTGGTATAGGAAAGAAGATTTTCGAGTATGGCACCCAACTCGCTACTGATCGTTGCTACCATTTTGAACACCGAGGAATCACCTTACACTTACCATTCATTTATTTATTTGAGCCGTTGTTGGTCTGGCAGGGAAGCAGGGTTAAGCTATTGGAATTTGCATGAAATTGTTACTATCGTCCCCGAATATATACCAACTTTCCTTAAACTAGTTTTTCGCAAAAGTACTTGGATAGTCACAATCGAATATTCTCATACCCCTCATTGATTTTCGGTTTGGCTCATGCCCCTCATTGATTTTCGGTTTGGAGTTTCTATGAAGCAGTTTTGCCGGGATTACCCGATGAACTTAGACGATCACCCCAGTTGGTAAGTAGTCAGCAGCTATATGTTGGTATATAAGTCCCCCAGACCTGGGGTGGGCCAAACCCCTTCCAAATGGCCATGTCACGGCTTATACATGTGGGGTGGTCCTAACTTTTTTGACCCAGATGCTCTATGTATGATTTACCTTTGGTTGATAAATGGCCACATGAACAAGCATAAATATTCCCTATCACCAACATGTGGGTACCTAACTGGGATTGGCCCTCCAAGGAAGAACCAGGGTTTTCCGCTTCCTCCTCCGAGGCCTCCCTACTCAAGATGTCTTGCGCTTCTCTCAAAGCACCTTGGCCTCTATAAAGGTGATCGTTTCCACCCGTTGATGGGTCAGAAATCCGGCGAACCACTTGGAATGTATAAAGTACCCCTATAAATAATGGGATCAACTAGGTCATAAACTACCAACCTCAACTGGTGATCGCAAGATTGCTGAACCATCAACAGAAGGTTTGGGATGATGACCACTATATACTACGACCCACCCGATTTTTTACATAGAAAAATAAACCTCCTGGAAACTAACATATCTCCTCTTAAAGATTTTAAAGGTACTTTTGAGATGACTTTTGTTCTTTCCCTTTTGGTGGCGACATGTTTGTTCCCTGGAGGGTAGTTTTTTTGGAAAGGTCACGATTCAAAGTCAGGGACTATATCCCATTACGCATCCATAGGACTGGTTTACCTACATTTCCCATAAAAAATCCACCATGTAGGTAAATATACAATCGTCCCATGGATGCGTAATGGGATATAGTCCCTAAGAATCCAGACCCCCAGGCCCTAGATTGATGCTCTGAATCCTCAGAACAGGATTTTTGTTCGGAGGTCCCATCCCGGATTCTTAGGAGACATACAAACGGATCCTTAGGGCGACCATTTAAAAAATAGACCCCTGAAATTGTTGATGAAATATATCCCTACTGAAACAATTGGATCGAGATTCCAGCCAGCTATGTTAGTTTACGGGAGGGTAGATACCAAAGATGATGGTTGGGAAAATGTATGATCCTTTCAAAAATGTCCTTTTTATATTTGGATATCTAGTAGTTAGTAACTAAGTAGTTAGCAAACCCCCATTTATAAGCCATAAAAAAGACAATTTAATCCCACAACCCCAGGTCTAGAAGACTCACGATCAACATGGTCATGAACCACTGAACCAAGCCCTGGGAGCCCATCCTCCAAGTAGGCCTCTTAGATTCCCATGATGTTTTTTGAACTTTGGGATTTGCTTCCATTTGGTTGGATATTCAGAATTCACCCTCCCTGAAACTAACATTTTCGCACCTAAAAATGGATGGTGGGAAGACTTTCTCGTTTCCTTTTGGGAAGGCCTGTTTTCAGGTGCTTTTGCTGTTAGTTTCAGGGAGGGTACCATGATAGAATCCGTGGCTTGAAAAAAAAAATACCCTTATAGAATCTACAAAATCACCCATCAATTCTATCAATTCTCAGTACAAAAGTTCGACAAACCCACCCACGAACAATTTTCCCAGCAAGTGGGCAAAAAAACTCGCCGATCCTTATAAATTGGAATTATTTTTGGCCCCTATAAATGGGTAAGATGGGGTTATGGGCCCCTCCTTATAACTGGTGATTGTGTTGGTATTTTCCTCCACTGCAGCACCAAGGCTCTGCACTCTTCTACGACAAGTGTTTCTCACCTGAGGTGGGTTTTTTGACCAACATATTCCTGTGGAAGAAACTCATCTGGCCAAAAACCAAACGCCCTGAAACCGGGAGATGTTATGTTTCCAGGAGGGTACATATGCATGTATTCCGTATTTTTTTGTGGTTCGAAAGTCAATTTCCAACAAAAGAAATGATAGGAATTTCCGCATTTCTGAATTTTCCACCATGAACAGTATTGAACCCTTTTTAGTTAGGTTTTTTCTTTACCATCCCAGTCACGGTTCCCTGCTGTGATTTTGTTAGGCAAACATGGTAACGTGGCAAGAATTCATGGTAGCCATTGACACTGTTGGCAGGGAGATAGTACAGAAGTGTTGGGGTGCGGGGTATTGCCACACCATCCGTGTATGGAATATTTATACCTGTGCGTTTGGAATAGAAATGATGGTAAATGTAGGAAAATACACCATAAATGCATCCTATGGGTATGGAATGGTTGTTGAGAGGTGCAGAAGAGTTAAGTATGTTGAGTCCACTAAAAAGAAACTCTGCTTGTTTTTCCACAGATTTTCTATCTTTGAATCCAAAAATTCTATGAAAATCAATTGGAAGAGACAAGATCCTCCATGATTTCAGATGATTCCAGGGTCCTGGAAGTTGACTTCCCACGAAACCATGCCAAAGTGGATGGTCTGGATGGATGATCCATGCTCGGAGGATCATCCCATGACTTGTAAGTGGTTGATAGCCATACTTAGTAAGTTCCCCCAAATAGGTGGTTCCCCTTCCGAATGTCCCAAATGGGTTATAAATATGGGGTTACTAACCACTTACTACCTGGAATGATCCTCCAAGTGGGTCGCAAGGATTCCGTAAAAGAACCAGGCCCACGCCTCCTTTCAATGTGCTGCCAATGATCTTGTGGTCTGGGAGCCCGGTTGGGGGGGGTCACCCTTGTCAGGTAAACTTTGACTGAATCCACCCCCGACAAATTCATGGCGAGCAATCGGAAAGGGGATCAGTTCAAAAAGGAAATTTCATCTTCCAACCAGCAATTTTCAGGGGAATATTAGTTTTCAGAGGGTCTAACGGATGGTTTATAGAAAGATGACAAGCCAAAGATGACAACGATTTTGTTTCCGTTGTCAAAATGAATCGCGCAGGTCCCAAAGAGGTAGGGATTCATAAGGTAGTGACGGACCCTCACTAAATTGATATTCAAGGACTACTATATAACTCCCTGAAACCAACATACCACCTGAATCAGTACTGGTTGGTTTGAAGATGAGTTTCCTTTTGGGGCTGGGCTTCTTGCAGGTGCAAACTGTTTGTTTGGGGGAGTGTAATGACTGTGTCATGTACTTTTCAACTCATAGGCTTATGTTTGTATTTATGTATATAACTAGGTGGTTTCAAATATGTTGTATTTTAACCCCTACCTGGGGAAACGATCCAATTGGGACGAGCAAATTGTTCAGATGGGTTGGTTCAACCACCAGCTAGTTACGCTTTGCCAAGTTTGTCAAGTCGACTATAACTTGACAGATCTCAGGAGTCCTTCCGAAAGCAAAGAAAAGTTTCGCGACTCTTTGAGTACACTCCGGTAAACTCACATAGCAAAGGAAAATCATGGAAAACCCACCATTTGAAGATGTATTTCCTATATAAAAAATGGGGGATTTTCCATTGCTATGTTAGTTTACCAGGGGTTGGTTTCAAACAGGGGTTTGATAGATAGTTGTTCAAACCACCCCCCGTAAGAGGGTCAATGGGTCAAGCGCTGAAAAAACCTTTAGGATTTGCCTAAAGATGATATGTTTCTGAATTTGTTGACTGATAGATCCCCACCCTAAGAATCAGCTGGGACCCTCCAAAAAACAGGGCTTTGACTCTGTTTTTCGCAAGGTTCTGGGATCTCCAGTTTCCACCAGTGACTTGAGATCTCATGATTCTTAGTACACTTGGACTTCCATGATTTATGCTGGAAGATTCGAAGTCGTTTTGTTTTCAATGCGATGGTTTTTCTGAATCTTGTATTTGGATGGATTTCCTTCGAAGTTTTGAATGAGTTTTGTGTTGTTCTTTTCCAACAGGGTCAACACACAGGTACATGATGAATTGCATGGATTTGGTTCACGGCCCGTTCAGTCCAGGTAGGCGGGTTTGAAAGTTACATGCCGAAGCCATGATCCAGAGGATCCATGGCAATCTATAGACCTACATTTACCATCATTTACCATAAAATGTAGGTGAATATACCATTGCATACATGGATCCTATGGGTGAGAGGTGAAAAATATTGATTTCAGTCGGAAAAAAATAACCTTCCATCATCCCGTCAAAACCCAAAACGCAGGTGGTGTTTTTTTGGGGGGGTCAGGTTTTGGTTAAATATCCCCGCCGGAAAAAATTCAGGTATTGGTGATTCTAAAACATTTTACCCCAGATACCCCAGATGTTAGACTATAGATATTTTAGCCGGTGTTCGTCATGTTATATTTACCTAAAGCCGGTGTTCGTCTTTTTTTGGGGGGGGGTCATCAGTATCCGCCATACCAGCCTTCCCACTGTTGACTTGAAGATGAAGAACGTGAATATGGACCAGTGTCCGATCTGTGGTATCCGCCGTGAAGATCGTAGACCAGGCATACCGTATGACTTTCGTCATAGTATTCTCATGCACAAGACAAGTGTCCCAAACTAGAAGGCTACGATCATGTTTTTGGAAACCTCGATACTCCGGACGTCAGAAATGAGTGCAAAAAGCATAACATACATTATTTTGAATCTATGCGATATTTTGTTCCCTTTGTGACAGTCATTTGGTACAATGACAAGGGTCGTATTGCTCTGACGGTGATGAACACGGACCCTATCAGGGAACCTCTGGATACAGAATGAGGTGCTGACCAGATGGAAACCTCTTCTGAGGAGGTTTTTGTGGAAGAGACATCTTCTGAGGAGTCCTTTGTGGAGGAAGCCGATGTCTCCTCCACAAAGCCTTCAAATGAGGCCAGGTTGTCTGAGCTGAAGAAGCAGCTCCTCGAAACAAAGAACATGACGCGAGAAGAAGTTTACCTACGGTGTTATTTGATCAGGGCAACTACGGGGGGGGCAGCAAAGCCCGGGGTTTAATNACGATATACATTTATATATATACTGTATATATATATATATTTCATATATACATTGGAACCAACCTTCCAGGTTTAATGCCCCAAAAAAGGAGGAGATTCGTTGGGGTCCCAAGATTCGGCAGCCACCACACATGCAAACCACACGCGCAGGGACCGAAAGGATTGCAAACTCAGCAAGGCCTGGACGGGTGAGGTTAGGTGACTCAGCAGTAGCAGTGATCACGCTGGTTGGTTGATGTATGTATATGTGATTATTCTATTTTTCATTTTATATACAGTATATAATAGTATATATGATATTAATACCATTAATTTGTTTTTTCATACATAATAATTTAACATATACATACATATGTGGGATTATACCCGCCAGTGATTTGGGAGATTCTTACAAGCCATTATAGGGATCCTTATCGAGGGTTTTAGTTTAGGTGATGACTACCATGTGATATTTTGGGAGCGATTTGGAGCTAGGGATTGATGTATTTCCCGACTATAAATGAGGAGTTTGTTTGGAGCCCGAGAATCCTCAAAATCACAAGGTAGCAAAAAATATCATCCATTTCTGTCCGAATTTGTCCCATCACGTCCAGAGTTCATGTCAAGGGTGGAAGGTGAATGATTTCCGAATTTGCCATGGCATTTGAAGGAACCTATGGATCAAATAGCCATGGTTCAAGCAAAATTGAACCATCCAAGCAATGTGTTTCTTGTTCGTTTATCTAGCAAGGATTGCGGACTAGTTCCACCCCATCTGGGCAAACAAATTATCGACCTAAGCCGACCTCACTTCAAATGTGGGTGAGAATGGGGGCTTGAATTTGGGTCCGTGAATGATTATGACTTGATTTACCCAGACCATGCCATTGAGAAAAATCGAACAACTTCTTATTCAGAAAAAAACGTATTCAAATCAATAAGTCATCCCCGGACTTTGGGAACCATTTTCCTCAAATAGAGGTTTACTGAGCTATTCCCATACCCAGATGCCCTTGCCCAAATGCAAAACGGATTCCTTTTTTGATATGTTGGTACTTCATTCTTCAAAAACTCTACATCTTCAAAACTGAAATATGAGTCAACATACATTTTTAAAGAACTATTTAAAAGAAATCTCTCTTCATGCACTTGGATTCATGCACCTGTTAAAGTGATTCTTGCCACCCCGATCTCCTTGATGTAATCATCTTGGCAGGCTTGTGGCTCCACGGACTCTTGCCGTTTCTTGGTCAAGTGCTGGATTTTTGTTGGTTTCGAAGCGAGCCGGTTTCGACCCTAGAAAATCAGTACGGATCACAATGTCATGGACTGGGTGGTGGTTTCAAAGTTTTTTGTTTTCATCCCTATTTAGGGAAGATCTCCAATTTGACTAATATTCATATTTTTCAAACGGGTTGAAACAACCAACTAGGGAGGTTTGGAAGATGATTTCCTTTTGCAAATCGGTGATTCTGAGGTTCCATGTGAATTTTCAGGGGTGCAGTTGTTGGAGACGTGGAGATAACAAAACTCCGACCGATGCTTATCCTGGTGAGCAACTGAGCCAAAGGATGGCCATTTTTCCTATGTACATGAAGAGCAAATGACGAGCAACTGGCTGGGTTAAACCACTTGCCAGAAATACCATGAAAAAATCAACTTATATGAGAAGGACTGGGTAATGAATGTAGGCTTTCCTGGGGTGATGCTTGTCCTGGCAATGGTGGTGCGATCGGTGGGAAAAATTCTAGTGTTCGTAACGGTTGTTATTCGGTAAAATGACTTATCTCCCTTTTAAGTTTTAAGTCACTAACTACCATGAGCATCCATGAAAATCGGTTGAGTGCAGAAAGAAAGGGATTCCCCCTAAAACAGACTCTGCAAAGTGAGCTCTTATAAATAGAGTCATAACCTTTATATATAAATGGCCAAAAATGAATAGGCAACTGTTTTTTTTCACACCCCAAAATAGAAATGGAGTTATGTGGGCCTATACCTAACATCCAGTCATACCTCCTGAGGTGAACGGTGTTTGATCGACAGGTTTTGGGGGTCCAGTCATGACATCGGGCCTCGGGTGGTATGACTGGATGTGTGGGGATACTTAGAACATGAAATTCACCCAATTCGCAACTCGAATCCTTGTTTTGTAGAATGGAGGTCCATTTGGAAGGGTATGTGTTGTTAGAGTGTGTTACTATAAGATGCCACCCATTTGGTGAGATTCAAGCAGTACAAATTTGCAAGGTGATTTTCAGGGATTTCACCTCCGAAACGTGCATTGTTTGGGTTGGTGTCATATAATGGCCCCTTTGATTGTTTTCATGAATTGGAATCTGTTGGTGATCTTCGTTGGGATTTTCGCGGGGATGGTAAATATACTTTGGGTTTTGGACCCTCCCAGTAACAGTGATAAACGAAGGTTTATAGGAATTTCCCTTTTCAAAATGTAAAAATCCTGGTGTTAACTCTTGCTTGGGTTTTATAGTAGATGTAGGTAAATATACCATACACCACCTGGAAAGTAGATGGCGCAACCCCCGTGTATTGGTTTCTCATGGCCCCTTACTAATCCACCCTTTTGGGGGTTGTGCCATCTACTTTCACCACACTGTACATGAATGCTATGGGTAATGACTCATGACCCTTGTACATGGAAACTGGCACCGTTTCTCTTTTTGAGTTTTGAACAATTCCCAGTCAAAATCAGCGAGATCCTTTCCCTTACCAGGTTGCGGAGTATCCGTACCTATGCCATGGCTCGGGCTTCCTGGGTGGGAAAAAAACCTGGGAAATAACTAGATGGTTTTGAGGTATGTAGAAAGTTGGATCTGTTTTTTGATAATTTTTCCCAGGTTTGAAAATATCAAGGCAATGAATGGAAGTTCACGCCTGCAATGCAAGCAAAAGTGCTGTTGGAAATACGTACAGCAACTTATTTGAGGCTTTGCTGTAAATTTGTTTTTTGTTTGGAAGGTTTGAAAGGCAGCACTGTAAAAGGGCTTGACATGATATTTTGGCAATCGTTGCTGATGTTTTGTTTCATGAGGACATTCATCGCATCAAATAAACGCTGAACTCGACGCCACCCAACTTTTTATTTATGGAAGAATGGCCTCCTGAATTTATGGCCACGGATTTACAGTTGGCTGAACCGTCAAGAGAGTGAATTCAGGCGTCATCTGACACTTTGATGGACTTCATAAGTTGACGCCTCTTTAATTATGCAATATGAATATTTGTTGGTGAATTAGATCCAATATTTGATAAATCAGATCTTAAGTGTATATTATATTGGAAAAGGATTAACTTTCAATCTCAGGTTTTATCGCTGCTCCTCAAGTTCCTCAACCATTCCCCGAGGAAGTTGAGGAGGTGATCGCAGCGGATGTGCAGCGTCGCATCTTCTCACGGCGCCATTGTCAGAAGGCTGTTTTTGGTGAAGTGCTGGTCAGAAGCTGGTTAGCTTTTTCCAGCGGGCACATTCCATACAAGTAATGCAGCTTCACCGAAGGGGCTACACTTTGGATGCTCAGGAACAAGAGGACATCCGTGTCCTACAATTGGCCTTCAACGCGGCCAACAAGTTCGAAGGAGAACGTGGTGGAAGGGATGCGGTTTGGCATCCAATAGTCGTTCTACACATGCGACTACACCACGAAACGGGCCAGTTTTGGGGCATTTCAAGCACCCGACGAACGGCATGCACCGACTGGAGGAACAGATGCAGGAAGAGGCAGAAACAGCTGAGTGTCAGCGAGCTTTCCTCTCCCACCGCAGACTGCTGGTGCTACCACTACAAGCCGTTGGTTGACTCGGGGCTGCCCATCTAGCTTTGGATGGTGGAAAACGTACCAATCGACCCACGACCCACATAAAGTTGCTAAGTTGAAAACCATACTTTTTTCACAAGATTCCGGAGAAATATCAATCCATGTTCCCTTAAGCTTCCAAACATCCCTCGGCTTTGCAGGGTATTTGAAGCCCCAAAATCTTACCCAAAAAACCAACCAAACCTGAGCAGCTTCCACAGCTAGAATGTCAAGAACCCTGTGAATAATGTGGATAAACTACCAACCTCAACTGGTGATCGCAGGATTTCTGAACCCTCAACAGTATGACTGGAAGTCTTAAGGTTTTTGGGGGGTGCGGAGTTCGTGTTTTGGGTGAAGTTTGGGGTGCAGGGTTCCTTTTTCAGCCTTGCTGGTTGGTGAAATGGTTGGAAATGTTGATGATCCCGCTGGATCACTTGGGGATGGTGTTTTTTGGGGTATCCTTTCTACAAGAACAGTGAACAGTTTGATCACCACCAATAAATCAACACTTGGTAGAATGTGTTTTTCGGGATGTTTGCCAATCATATGCAGCAGAATTGATTGTTTGACTGTTGCCAATTTGTTGCGAATTGTTTGCTCATTGCTTTGCCAATAGGTTTTCTGTCATGATTTGAAAATTGTTTCCAATATTTTTGGTACACCCCCGAGATCTAGTATACACACCTGAAGTTTCACATAGCCCCTGACCCAACCATCATTTTTCATGGGCGAGTTGGTAAACTTGGGGGGTGTACCCCTTCAAAAATGATGGTGCGAAAATGGCCCTTTTTAAGTGCCATATGAAATTTTCAAGGTGGGTACAAGATGGGCCCCTACGATCATATTATAAAACCTTTCAATGGCCAACAAAAATACATGGGTTTCCCTAGGGTTGTTTTCGCCCGAAATGAGTGGAGTTATTTGGGCCGCTACTCATAAGGATCATGACTTTGGGTTGTTTAATTTTTGGGGTGGGTTTTCGGACGATCATCCAAGGACTATCCAGGACTTGGAAGTGGTTAATAACCATGGTTTCTAAGTCCTCTAAGGATCGGGTTGTTCCTTTCCAACTGGCTTAAATGGCTTTAAAAAGATGGGTACTTACTACACTACTTACCCACTTGCTCCAGGTATGGAATATTCACCTGCATTTGCCATGTATTTATGGTAAACGTAGGTAAATATTTCATACATCCCCGGGAGCATATTAGGGTTCCTAACTGGCACCCCATCCTCCAACCCATACCATCCATGGGACTGGTATTAACCTATACATTTACCATACAAGTTCCACCATTCATGTAGGTAAATAATACCATTCCCATGCATCCGTAATGGGCAAGTAGTTCCTCGAGGCTTGGAAGGCCGCCCAACTTCAACTTGCGATGCCGACAAGTTGGGGAACCCGAAAAACATGACGGCAAGGCGGCAAGGCGGCAAGGCGGTTCGGGGAGGAAATGTCTTCTGGAAGTATTCCTTGGTGCGGCAAAACTGCACCGAAGAATACACATGCTTCAACAAATTGTGAATGAAAGCCTGGTGCGTACAGGTGGCGAAAAGAGGCCGCCCGCAAAGGACAGCAGTGCAGAGTTCCAATGTGATCCATGTGTGTCAGCTTTGCCATGAACGCAGCGATTCCATGGCGAAATGGGGCGCCTCGTAGCCCTGCAGAAATTTTCATGCATTCTCCCCCTCCATACCAGGGGTGCATGCGGACAAGGTTTGGACTGGGTAAGTGTTGGTCCTTGGTGTTGCCAGAACTATTTCGGTCAATTTCAACTTTTATCGTGCCAAAGGGGTCATTGAAGTTATGGGAAAAATAGGTGGTTTCACCTAACATACACAAAAAATGTATGTTTAGGGTACTGGAACCCAGTTTTTGAAGGGCATCAAAGTTGATGCCAATCTATGGTGCTTTTGAGGGATTTGCCGCAAATGAATAGTGCATGTTGCCACTGTTACTTGGAAACGGGAAGCATTTGAGGTTGTGGGTACTTCATGATACTTCTGTACCCATAGGATCCATGTATGCATTATTTACCTACATGAACGGTGAAAAATGGCCACATTCAAGGGCAAATGCAAGTAAATATTCTCTACATGGATCCTTTGAGCTAGACATCATAACAGCTGACAGGCTCTGTTTTCGAAGTATGATTTTAGGGGTAAAAAAAATTGTTGAGGCACGATTGGATATCGAGGGCTTAAGTTTGCTTTCCGTGGCTCAACCACCACCTAGGTAATTTGTATCTTCACGTCCCCTTCTTTGGGGGGTTGCCAAGTTGGAGCATGAGCATATCGTTGAGTGTCCTAGATTTGTGCATGAATAGCAGGTGTCTTGTGGTTTTAAAAAGGCATGCCTCATAGGGATACCCTCCCTGAAACTAAGATAGCCCCTGAAAATTGGTGGTTGGAACATGACATTTCGATGAGAAATCCAGACTATTTTCACCGCATTGGCTGTTAGTTTCAGGGCGGGTAATGATCGGATGTAACCCCTACATAGTTATTGGTTATTGCAAGGTGGGCCCCTCACTAATTGAAAATGCAGCTATAACCCCAAGTAGAGTTTTAACCCCAGTTACCCATTTTCGGCCATTTATAGGGGCCCCATGTCCCTCCACTTACAACTGGGTTTGGGGCCCCACCTTGTGTTTTTCTTGGAACGACCATGTGGAAAAAAAACAAAAAGAAACCTAACTATGAAGGAGAGGCTTGCGAGTGCAGATGATGCAGATGAGATATTTTTTTACGAAAATTTGGTAAAGTTTCAACAGAGTCAGATGTTCAACATATTGTCGATGGAAGAAATCCCAAACAACCACCTGACATGTATGAAACCCTGTCAATAATGGGATATTTACCAGATCAACTCGTGCAGGATTTCTTCCATCAACAGTACGTTACCTTGTACATTGATTTGTTTGGGATTCTATTTAGATTGAATCTTGTTGCATTCATATTGAATCATCTTGAATCATTTCGTTTCGTGTTGCATTATTCTTTGCATTCATCTTGAATCATTTGGAATCGTCTTGAATAACCTTACATTATTGAATCAATCATCGTACATTCACACTGAATCATCTTTCATTCACTTATTGAATCTACCTTGGGATGCTGCCCCTCCCAGTAGGAAAGTGAAGGCCTATGAAGGGATCCCCTATGAAGATTGGTTACATTTAGAGGATCCATACTGTTGATGGTTCAGAAATCCCAAACAACCACCTTTTGGATGTTTTCCAAACCCTTTAAATAATGGGATAAACTACCAACCTCAACTGGTGATAGCTGGATTTCTGAACCATCAACAGTATCACAGGATCCTATGATAGATTTACCTCCATGGATGGTTGACTTTTATTGGAAATGATCCAATTTGACTAATATTTTTCAAATGGGTTGAAACCACCACCTAGTTATTAACGAGTTGTAAATGATTATCTACCAACAGTATTAGCAATGGAAATTGGACCCTTTGAAGATGTATTTCCTATTGAACATAGGCATATTCTATTGCTATGTTAGTTTACCAGAGGGTAAATGATTATCTCTCGTCAAACGTTCTCAGGTGTGACTTACCTCTTTGGGGAGCCCTTAACCTTTGACACCTGGCAGGACGTGAAACTTCCAAACGGAAAAATCTGGAAAAATCGTTGGAATCCACCATTCCCTTATTTTTTTTGTTTGTTTTGGAGGGGTGTGTGTCGAACATGTGGTTATTTGATGTTTATAGGGGATGAAATACTACCCAGTTAAACGTAGGGATTATACTTGTTTTTGTTTTTGTATGTATGTATGTATCGGCTAAACGATCTGTACCGATAGCATCCATGGGACTGGTATATTCACCGATTTGTCTGAAAAAAACAACAACTTATGTTTACCAGTTAACCGTTAGCTTGGATTAAGGGTGTAATTTTTTCCCAGGTGTTTTTTCACTCAACAGGCAAGTTTTGGAGGGGACAAAGAAATGAAACCAACATAGCCCCTGAAAATGTTTTTTCATTGTTACACACAAACTTGGGTGAAAATTGGTTGGACATGGCTTTGGATGTTGGATAAATCTTATTAGGTCCAGATTTGGACTCAGATGTTGAGACTATGGCTTTGTCGATGCTTCGCTCCATAGTTTCCTCAAAATGCCAGATGTTGTCCCCACAACTATCTGAAGGCCTGAGGTCGTAAGTGATGTTTTATTTGTGTATCATTTGGATAAAGAAATCAATGTGACATCCCCTGTGACGGATTTTTTTGCCAACAAAAGCAGTTTCAGATGTCGTAATCCCCTCTTGTTTCAGTGTTATATATGTTATATGCAGGTTGAAGTATGATGAAATTTGCCTCGATAGATACACTTTCATGGTAGCGTAGGGATCGCCAACAATCGCCCAAAGCTTCTTTGTGTCATCCGCAAAATGACTGGAACACTGTTCATGAGTGTTCTTATATGGATCTTATTTGGGGTACCCGAATTTTGAGATATCTAGCCATTTGAAATTGGTTACAATGTTTTTGGTTCGCCCACATATTGTCGATTCCAGAAGCCATTGAAGGGTACAACCTTACTCTCCGCAACAAAACCTCCTGAGAAGATGTCATTTGGACCCCCAAAACCTACCCAAACACACCAAAACACCTTCTCAGGAGGTATGGCTGGATGTCTGGGGCATAACAAAAATCCTTTTTTGCATCTGGAAAAACCGATATTGAAAGAAGGGGCCGCTCTTTTTGCAGCTTCGAAACCCGTGGACCCGTTGTTTGGTGACGTTCCAGAAAGCTAGAAAAAA
The DNA here is from genome assembly GCA_000507305.1 of Breviolum minutum Mf 1.05b.01. Taxonomy (NCBI): domain Eukaryota; class Dinophyceae; order Suessiales; family Symbiodiniaceae; genus Breviolum; species Breviolum minutum. The sequence continues at coordinate 79,854 of DF241144.1, forward strand.
CTAATGCGGCTGCCAAACCCTTCCCCGCCTGAAATGGCTAGTACTGGGATGTCCTGCTGGTACTTAGGATCAATGGATTATTTCACCCCTATGGTTGTGAACGTCCCGTAAATACGTGGAAATAAACCAACTTACCAAGTAGTTACGATCACGAACCCAGCCGGACACCCTAGTGGCCATGCTTTTGATTTAATGAGCTATTTGACCACTAAAATGATTTTCTTTAAGGCCGACATTTTTTTTCCCGTATAGATTCTGGAACTTACTATCATCAACTCCGCCAGCTGTTCGTTGGGGATGCATTGGACTGATATTGATGTCCCATTGGAAGTTGGTAAACAAGCTAGGATCAATGGGTTATTTTACCTACTTATAAATGGCATATATAGGGGTTATTACAGCCCCCTGATCCTAATCTTTTACTAACTTTCTGGGACATGCTAGTAAATAATTTGCCATAAAGTTCAACCATTGGTCATGTAGATAGATATACAATCGTCGCTTGTATCACAAAACCACCAGCAATTTGACATAAAGAATACCACCCAAAAGAATAAATATTGAGCTGCTTCCTCATGTGCTATGGACTCTCACCTTTTCAAAGCAAAAGGGGTTGTTTCAGGTGATTTTTGACCGATTCTGCCATGGGAATCATCACCATCAAATTCACCACTGCATTAAAGGGAGGCTATATTATGTTTGGGTCACTTTTTCCATCCGCATCTTCACAGCAAACCTAACCCATAGGATCCATGGGACTGGATTTATTTTCCGACATTTTTTTGTGAAAAATGGGCCACATCAACCAGGGGGGAAATGGCTGTAGGTAAATATTCCCATCCCATGGATTTCTATTGGTTATGATTTGCTTACCTACAAGGTGGGCCCCTACTTGGAGGATCATCCCATTTAGTAAAGCCATTTAGGCCATTTGGAAGGAGAATAACCCCATTTAGGGGACTTACGATCACCATGGTTATTAACCACTTACAAGTCATGGGATGATCCTCCAAGTACCAGTTGTAAGTGTTCCCATCCCATCGATCCCTTTTGGCTTAGCTTATATGAAACTCCCGTCGTCTCGTCGCTTCGTCCTCTCGCAGGATGTGGAAGCTGCCGGCGTCATGTGGTTGGAGGCGTGGACCCCAAAAAGACTTTGAAGAAGGTGATTTCCATAGCCCAGAGGATCCATGTATGGTATATTTACCTACATTTACCATAAACATATCTAAAAATCAACCAAATGTAGGTAAATATACCATACATGGATGCTATGGGTAGGGGGGTAATTTCGCACGGTTTCTTTTTTTCTTTGCGGGAGAATCATATATACTCCCCCTTCCCCCCAAAAAAATATATATTATAGATACCAAAAATGATGGTTTCTTAAAATGGAGCCAAATGTATCATATCTCCTTTCAAATATGGCTATTTTGGGTATCCATGTTAGTATTTGGGGGTGTACTCCCAAAAGCAAACTAAGAGCAAACGCCCCTGAACAATGCTGCTTGGAAGACGATCCGGCTTCCTTTTGAATTGGACCCGTTTCAAGAGACATGTTACATAATGTTACTGTAGTTTTCGGGGGTGTCGGTGTAGCTGCATTTTTGCAGGATTAATTTTGGGTGTCAAAAAATGCATTTTATTCATAGAAATTGGAAGTTTTACGATCGCACTGCTCATTCAGTTTCTTACACCCATCATGACATGTCCAAATTGCTATTCATTGAGATTTTCAGTGGGTCACAGCATGGCGCTCAAGGCATTGGAATTGATTTCACAGTCGATACAGTGTAAATCTCCTATCTTAAGGCTTGACCTGACCACTCAAGCAGTGCAGGAAATTATGTGCGTCATTTTGTCAAGCTTGCCTCTCACTTCGATACATTCCGATGGGTCTACTATGCCCTGGAGCTGAATCTAGGCAGGCTGCAACGCATTCAGAATGAAACAGTCGCAGGACGACAATGGCAGTGGCAGTGGCGGTGGTGGCCTTGACCTTCGGGTCAAGGTCGCCGCCGCCCCCTCCCGTGGAGGCGGCATTTCAGCCTCGCCCTGGACGGGCGGTGGCTGCGGTGGGTCGGGTGCTCAAGGCATTGGATCAGTCCTTATTGATACCCTTGAAGTGGCTAAATCTGGACCCCACACAGCGGCCAGCTTGGCAACGCCAGATGGCTTGCAGTCAGCGGTGTTGGCAGAGTCATGGTGGGGCGTCACTGGTGGTGGAATATCAGAATATCCTGAACTGGGTGGTGGTTTCAAAGATTTTTTATTTTCACCCCATACCAGGGCAGATGATCCAATTTGACCAATATTTTTCAAATGGGTTGAAACCACCAACTTTAGTTAAATATCCAAATCTTTGTGGTGTGCATGTTGCGAAACATCATGCGGAACAGCATCCGAGCACGAAAAAAATCAAAAGAAAACGCGGTCCGGCGGTCCGAATCCTCCTCCATTGAGATCGGATCGTTTCCAGATGGTCTCCCTAACCTGAAGAGAATCAATTTGAAAAGAGTCCGTTCTGCCAATTGACTTTACTCATTGACAGGCCAAATTATCGATATCATTCGATTTCTGTGTTGAGAACAACATTCCAGTTTCGATCGAAAATCCTAATAGGAACCACTTTTGGAACACAAAAGCTTTCAGTAAGCATTCGCGGAAGCATCCAGTACTTTTGGAAGATGATGGCGTTTTCTGGGGCTGGCTGGAGACCGAGCAAGTGGATTATATATATAACGATTTTTAGGTGGTGGTGAACCTTCAAAGAGTACTAAGCTAGACATATCTACATTTATCCCCATAAGCTTAATGTATGCTAAAAATCTATGGGTATATTTGCCTGCATTTAGTTGACTTGTATGGTGAAATTTTTGGGTATGAATATACCCTACATGGAACCTTTGAACCTATGGGTAAATGTTTGAAGACGTACATCGTTACTGGCTTGAGGACCTAGTCACAACTATTATAGTTCCTAATGATGCGGTGGTGCAGTGATCCTTCCAGCAAGACGGCTTCCCGTCATTGCCGTTCCCTAAATGCCAGCCGCATCGCTGGGCAGTTGTCGGAATTGGATGGCACTGGTGCAGTGAACTACGTCACAGAGTTCAAGTGGAGGCAACTCAATTTGGAGGTTTCTGTTCAAATTGCGGGGATTTTTGTATACCCTGGAAAAACTAACATGGAACCTGAAAATATCTCCTTGGAAAATGAGAAACATCTACAAAACCTGCAATTTTTGGGCTACATGTCAGTTTGTGAAGGTGTATCTCTCACCATTTCTGAACGTGACTTTGGTGAGACACACTACAGTCCAGTAGGGTAATGGAGTTCTGCTGTTTTTTTTCTGAAACAATTGAAACCTTTTAGGTTCAGTATGTTCAGTAGATTCCATCTAGTCCGGGTAAAGGTGCCCTTTAAATGATGCCTTTCAAATGATGGTTTCATCATCAATCCTTTTTTCGTGATGTTTACCGCTCCCATATAGCAAACCCGAGGAGTAATGTTTCTAATTTTCATCAAACAAGTTACCCAAAATCTCAGCTTGAAAAACACTCGGAGTGGTTTATTCTCCGCTGTTCATGACAGGGTTCATGTGAGATGAGACAAACAAATCGCAACCTCAACCCTCAACCGTCCAATTTACAATTTACAGCAGGTGGTTTCAAGCATGTGGTTCTGGGCAAATTTTACAACGACCGAACCGCCGGTTGGTCACCTTAAATAGTGGTGTAGTATGAGAATATGTTTGAAATCTCGTAAGGTTTAGGAATTATATTAGTTTGCACAGAGATGTACCATTTTGACTCACATTTATGTATTTGGGTGGCTCCACAACCATCACCACCACCACCACAAAAAATAACTGGCAGCTTGCCCCGTGAAAAAATGTAGTTGGTAAGGCGGCTCTAGATTTTTGTTTGGGTTTTGAGTGCTGTTTTGTTTTTGTGACAAATAAAAAACGTGCATGATGAAAAGCAATTATACCATACATGGATATACATGGAGTATATCAATATAGTATGTACATTTGCATGCATGTATACTGTAAGCAGCTATATAATTATCATCGTCCATCGTTGTTGCTATTTTTGTACTACCAGTATTATGTTTCAATGTTTTTACTACCATTATTTCTTTGTCTATATCATATTGTTACTTTCTATTATACCCTTGTGCTCCGATCCCTTTTGCATGTAGTTTTGGAGTGGGTTTTGGGTACCTAAACACCTTCTCACAGGGTATTTTGGAGCACTAGGGATAGATATCTTGTCTTCTCTCACGGTTTTGTGCAGTCTCGGAACGTTCCCTTTGCTTTTTCAACGGCGATGTCAAGGCCTGAGACGATGGCTTCCTTCTTTGAGGTACCAGGAAGTTCCACCAGCAGTGGCTTAGTCAAGTTCACCGTGGAGGACAGAGGTTTGGTTTTGCGATGTTTTTCCTTTTCCTTTTGGAGGCTTTTGCAGGTTCCATGTCAACTCTACAATCGCAGTATGTTATAAACTGACAAATCATAGAGTTGATACCTTTCAAAGAAAAAACATGAACATTACTTGGATGTCCCGGGAAGGAAGTTAGGAGATCAATGGTTAGTATATAAATGGGTTATTTCGCCTGCTTATAAATGGGGTATACATCCCCGAAAACTAACATGGAACCTAAAAATTGTAGAGTTTGAAGATGAGTTTCCTTTCCAAATGGGTGATTTTCAGGTTCCATGTTAATCTTCTGGAGAGTATTGGGCTTATAACCCACTTGTTGTTTTCGGATGTTTGTTGCGCATTTTGTTTTTTGCTCACCAGGATCCTTCTGGAGACATGGAACTGGATGATGACTTGAAGTCCGGAATCCCAAAGAACCCGTGGTAAATAGTGAGATAGACTAAGCAACCTTGGTAATGATTTCTTCTCAACATGTTCAGGTACCTTTATATAAATGGATCAATCCTGAAGTACCTAAAGTTGAGTTTTGTTAACAAAACATGTTCAGGTACCTAAAGTTATAGCCCTCTATTTTGGGGGGGGGGTTTTCCCTTAAGCCTTACATCCATACAGCTTATAGAATGGTGAGGATTCCTCGCCTGAAATGTCTGCTGTGGAGCTGTGAGAGGGTCCTGGCGAAAGTGATTCTGCTTTGCCAGGCAGTAAGTAGCAAAAGAAACAGGTAGCCTTAACCCCCATTGACTTATGATTCAATGTGTATGCATAACTTATATATATGTTTTGTGTGCGTATAAAATTGCATACCCACTACAGAAGTTTTTTATGTACTGCCTACTTGGGGGATGATTATTATGCTAACCCCGCTTACCAAAATATACACCTTTCCTTGCCGGAACTGGTCTTCACCAGGTTTCGTGTCAATCTTCTTCCTGAGCAAAGCGAGGAGGTGCTCCCCCAGTAAACTGCCGTTTTTTTTTCGAATGCTGGGAATTGGATTCTCAGATTATCAGATTCATTGATTCTCCAAATTTTACACCAATGAGATGAAGAAGTCTCAACATATTTATAGTATATATAATATATATATATATATGTTTATATAGATATATCATGATGTATATTCATATATCAATGCACCATAGTATGGTCTATGTAAGAATAGTCTACCCATTTCTCTTTAAACAATCTACAAATGTGGCCAGTGTTGAGCCAAGATCAGTAGATTAAATGTCCGCTACGGCTTATGTAGAATCGTCCTGCAGTTGTCAGAATATGGCAATTACCACCTCCCGAAGCAAAAGTTGCGGTCATGTCTGATTTTTGGGGGGTGATTTCACTTCTTTTGTTTGAGAAAGATTTGTACAGCACCTGCTTTTTGGTAATTACAGGGTTATTACAACGCAATTTGAATGTGATCTGCAAATTGTCTACACTCCTAAGCTAGCATGGCTTAACAAGATGGGTGTGAAGATGGTGTCTTTCAATAAGCAAGTTTTTTAGGGAAGAGCTTGGATTTCTTGAAATCCACTACCATAAATCACAGCTTCATGGGATGGATCAGGTGTACCAAGTAAAGAATCCTATGGATGGTATAGGATATAAAATCAACCAAATCTACCACAGGGTTTGCTATATTGTCCTTTTCGTCCTCTTCTTGGTGGAGTTTCAAAGGTCGCCTTACCTAATTCTTGCGATGTGTAAGGAGGATATGCTGGTGAGCCCTGTATAATGCACACATTGGATCCATGGGACTGGTATATTTACCTACATTTACCATAAATAATAGAAATATCAACTACCAGCTTCTTCAAAGTGACCTTTTGATTCCCAAAATGGAGGTCACTTAAGCCCTGAAAAGGTCACTTATGGGTCCAATCGAGGTCACTTTGAAGAACCTGGTAAATGTAGGTAAATATATCATACATTGAGTCTTTGGGTATGTGTATGCTACCCCACATCTTCCTTACGTGGTGCATGACGAGCACTTGAGCTGTTAGGAAGGTGCCATGAAGAATCTTCACCGCATGTCACGGGGAACCCAGAAGGAAAACCGTTTTGGTGGGTTGTTCTCATTCCTTAGGGATCATGGCTCACCTTCTGAGAATGGTATCTAATGGAACCTATAAATGACCTATGCGTTTCGTTTCGGTGATTGGACACCCCAATCATCAGCTGAGAATATGACGATTGATGCCTGGGGGTCATTCTATTCATAAGGGAAACTGAAAGTGGAGGATACTACGAATCTTGAAATACGTTTGTTTTTGGTAGATATTGGTATCATCATTGCCCTAGCTGGTGCGGAAAGGAGCGATGAAAGGAGCGATTTCCCCTGGTCGTGAACCGCACATCTCTGATTGAACATTCAGCAGCTACCCAGCTGAGAGTCTAGTTCGGTGTTTCAACACACCGAACTGGAACACAACCCGAGCAACCTTTACCACAAGGCTATAAAGGGATTCCTTTCATAGGGATAATTTTGCTGGAATTTAAAAAAGACACCACCTTTACCCTTGGGAAGTAGTCGCCTGGATGTCTAAGGATTGAATTTTCCAAAAGGGACTAGCTTACCTTGGATTGGTCTAAGATGATTATTTACTTCGTACCAAGGTAAGCCACCATTACTCCCCTGAAAACTAACACGTCCCCTGAAAATCAATGGTTGGAAGATGTATTCCCTACTGAAATAGTCGCTTTTTTAGGGGATATGTTAGTTTTCGCGGGTTGTAAATCACCATTTGGGTTAACATTTTGTTCATTCCTTCCAGCCACATTTAAGCAAAAATCTAAGTTATGGATGGTTGAGAAGTTTTAGCAATCAAATCCTAAGCATCAAGAAGATGTTGAGCGGTGCTCAGAACTCTGGTTCACCAGTTGGCTGTTTTTTTTAATAAGTGGCTGGTGCTGATCGTGTTGAGCAAATGATCAACTGCCTTGGGGGATAAGCACTGCACTAGGTACCCCAAAACAACCATTTTTAAGGGATGGTTTGGTGAAAGACCTATTTTTCATGTAAAGATTTGCAGTCATCCAAACGGAAACAACCACTTTAAAGATCTTTAAAGTGGATGTTCTTTTTGGTGACAGGTGAAAATTTATAGGCGATTTCATTAGCAAAATCCTCCTCCCAATTCCTCCAGTCAGACCTTGAGTGCCTTTTTGAGTTTCCCGAATTGAGGCAGACCCCTAAAATGGAGAGTCATACTGTGACTGGTAGACCTAAGGGTGCAAGTAAGGCAAAAAAAACTTGCACCAAGCTGGAAGATATCCCATAGGAACCATGTCATTGTGGCATCTGTACATGGATGGTTGATGTGTATTAGGTAAATTTAGTAGGTGAATATACCAATCTCATGGATACGTAATATAGGTATTGATATTGATTGACGTGTTTCCTAAGCACCACCCAGCTGTGATTTTTTGCGAGCTAAGGTCCCTGCAGTTGGTCGGTGGCAAGGGATCGTTTGGGAGACTCAGAAATCGGTTGCGACCGACCAAAAAAACACAGCTTGCCATGGTGTAATGTTGTATAGGCGTTTGGGAGACTAAGAAAAAATACATGGCGTTGGCTGTTGGGTAGCTTTAGGGAGTGTAACCCGCGTAAACCCTACAAAATCATGGGCCCTCGAGATAACGGAACTTTGAACATTTTGAACCAACTCCACGAACATTGATTTATTTCATTCACATGTGTCCCCTATTTTATTGCTTCCTTGACATCCAAGATATACTAGTTGGTATTTCAAATATTGTTTATTTTCACCCCCTTCATTGGGAAATACTCCAATTTGTCGAACATATTTTTTCAAATGGGTTGGTTCAACCACCAACAACTAGTATATGAATCTATATATTTTTTCTTTAAGAAAAAACCATAACCACACGTTTCGGAGGAACTCGCCGTTGAAATTCGCCGTTTTTTTCAGGTCCAAAGTCTATCAGATCTTCTTTCACACCGTCGATCCTACCTATCAGGTCACAGAGTTGGATCGGGGGTATTTTTGGAGGCCCCGCAAGGTTGGTAGGTAGCTTTTTTGGGAACCTCGGGGAAATCCAGGGATGTCATGGAAATCCCCTAAAAAGTTTTTAAAGGGAAAGGCAGTGGTTGGTGAAGGTGAAATCTTGAAAGCCATTTGACATCATGCCAGTGGCATAACAACACCTATCCGAAACAAAACGCGAGCTTCAACCAGAGAGTTAAAGGTGTTTGATACAGGGTTGTTTGAAGCCCACCTGCTTGTGCCTGTCTGAACAAGGCTGGCTATTGTTCTCCTGGCTGTGTTTTCTGGTTGCCAGTAGCTTTGGGGGCATTTTTTCCATGGGATGCAAAAATGGTGGTTTTGTTTGGGATCTCCCTTGCTATCTCAAACTCATGTTTCTGGTTGTGACCGAAAAATTTGGTGATTCATTTTAACCTTTTTTTTCCCTAGAGGTGGACCTCCGTAATGCAATATATAATTTGATGATATATACCCTCCCTGAAACTCACATAGCACCAGGAAATAAAGTTTCCCAAAAGGAAAGCTGTTTCCATACCAGCATTTTTGAGGGACTTGTTAGTTTTGGGGAGTCTAATAGCTATCAAAAGATAATACACCCCCAAAGTTTAACATAGCCCCTGAAAAATGGTGGTTGGAAGACTACTTTCCTATTGGAAGGCAACTTTTCAGGGGCTATGTTAAACTTCAGGGGGGTACTGCATCAATACTGAAAAACTGCGGCGTGCTAATGGTGCATGCATGAACAGCCTGGATTCCTGGATGATCAGTTTTCCTATGAAATGACGTGACAATGAGCGATGAAAAAACACTTTGGTTGTTTAGGGTATATAGGAGATTATACCACCCAGCTATGTATATATTATATATATATGGGAATTATAATAAGCAATTATAAGGATCCCTATTAAACAACCAATATAATGGAATGTTATAAGGGTTTTGATGACTGCTTAAAGGGATGTTTTTTTGCTCGCACAGCATTTCACATGGAGATTGAACACCCATCCTTGCAAGTAGGATATGAGGGAACCAGCGGGGGCCGGATGTCTACCTAAAAGTGTTTTTGTGTTTTTTGGCAGGCAAAGGGAATCCTTTCCAACATGGCCAAAAATACTAGGATGATCATGATGTTTTAAGAGGTTGATGAAATACAATGAAATACATTCTCCCAGATAGGGGGATTAGTACAGATTCTTTGCAGAAGAAGGTACACTAGACTGGAATACACTCCCTGAAACTAAGATAGCCTCTGCAAAAATAGGCCATCCGAGAAGGAAACTATAGTATTCCAAGCATCAATTTTCAGGTACAAACTGCTGCTTTCAGTGAATGTATACCTTTAAAAGAAACACACTTGATAAGTCACGAA